>JXWZ01013933.1:0-26574 GCA_000956215.1 Anopheles farauti No. 4 | reverse complement strand
GGAGTGGAAATATATTATTTGTAGTACTTTTCGCTCACTCTCTGTTACGCAATCACTCGCTTACCAAAAAATCCCTAATCTTTTTGACAATCTTTTCATCCTGCAGCACGTAGTCCTCGTCCCGCGCACCCGCCGTTATATTACCTATGATTATTATAGCCTGCTCCTTCACCTCCGGTGGATGCGGATCGTCCAGCACGAGGCTCACCTACGGCGAGATAAAGCGAAGGGTACGATTAACAAACAACCACCGCCAATGGTGCATTTCGCGCAAAGCTTACCGCCCGCAACACTTCGCTCGAGTGTTCCGACATGATCGTTTCGATATGCAGAGTATTGCTCAGGAGGTTGCGCAGCAGGCCGAGTGTTTTCATGATCACCCGTTCGTCCCGATCGCCCAGCAATTGAAATATCCTATCCGTGCCTAGTGTGTTGATTATTTTCGTTTTCACGTGCTGTTCGGCCTGCAAACGACGGTGGCAGATTCGAGTTTAACACCCATCACACAACGAGTTGCGGGGCCCAAAAGCGGCCCGTGTACGAACCTGAAACGCCATGTTCATTAAAGCCCAGCTTCCGTTTAGCCTCAACGCCGGATCCGGATGTTTGGTAAGCTCGCAGAGCATCTCGACGGCACCGGATTCGAGCATCGGTTCCTTGGCAGGTGAGAATTCCAACAGTAGATTGCAGATCGTCGACGTGACCACGGTTTGCAATTCAAGCGACGGATCGCCGCTCAGCAAATCCATCAACGGACGCCACACGGAGTGATCCTGCGAACGGTGAAAAGATGCGGACAGGTTGCAGCCGGTTGCATAAAGGAACGTGACGCAAAAGGAAACATACCTGAAACGTTGTCCTAAGTAGTTGCACCGAGCGGGAAAGGGAGTGAAGACATCGGACCGCCGAAAGTCGAACCTAGAAAGGGTAGAAGCAAATCGATGAAGAAAGGCATGTTTCGTGCCGTGCACCGTCTTGTCGGCTCACCTCCGGGCAACAGTCCTTCAGCCCACTGAGCACCTCCTCCATCAGCCCATCCATCTCGATGATGCGCTTCCGGATCTCCTCGTCGTTGGCCGCGAGCGAAGCGAAGCACCGGAACGCGCCCTGCCGCGACAGCACCGATGGACATTTGACCAGATTCGCCAGCGACGCGATCAGATGGTTACTGATCGCCGCCAGCCGCTGCAGCTCCGAATCGATTTCCGCCAGGTAGGCCAACGTTTCGGCCGCCGTCGCCCGCGTGTCCTCCTCGAACTCGTCCGAGCAGAGCCGCGCCAGGCAGGGCAACGTTTTGTACACGATCCGGTAGTCTTCGGCGGGCAGTGAACCGGCCCGGTGCAAATACGTGAGACACCGGCTGGCGGACAGCTGCACTTGCACGTCGCGCGTTCGCGACAGCAGCACGGTCAGGATGTCCAGGATGGACTGGCCGGCGTGGTACGTCGCGTGCACAATGTTCGAGACCGATTTGTTCGTGAAGCACATCGCCGCCAGACACTTCAGTGCAGGTACTTGCAGCGCCGTTTTGTCGAACGTCATGAGCCGAGCGAGGAATGGTATCACGTCTGCCTGGCACAGATTCTTTTGTTGGTGCGAGGAGTGACAGAGAGGAACGAAGATGTTTACGACGTACGTCTGGCAGGCGAAGCTGCTGCCGGGGGAGGCAATTTCTGCAAAATAGGATGCGTAAATGGACGTTAGCTGCTGGTTCGCTGCACGCTTTTTCAACCTCAAACCAACATGCACTTACGAATCAATCGCTTTATGTTGTTTATATCCGAATACAGTAAATCGAGTGGGGCGAACGGATACTGTACGATCGTTTGCAGCGCGCCCAAGCACGTCTCCATCAGCCGCTCGTCCGTGGCCGGGTCGAAGATGATCGTGATCAGCACCTCGACGATGTTGAAGCGCATCAGCGAGTGTACCTGCGACTCGGTGCCCTTGGCGAGCGATCCGAGCACAATGCCGGCCTCGATGCGCAGCTGCAGCAGCTTGCCGGCGTTGCACAGCAGCGCAATCAACCGCGGCACGATGCCCTGTGAGATGATCGAGCCTTTCTTTTTGTTCGAACCGATAACCGCATTCCTCAGATGGATGATCGCACCGAGGCACTTCTGGTCATCCTCCGAGTAAAGCTCATCTATGTAGGATCGCGAGTTTTCCACATCCTGGCAACGAAAGCAAACAAAGTGTGCTCTGATTAACGTAAGATGAAGAGATGATTTTGTTTTCTCGATGATTCTGTCGAAAATTCGATCAAAGGAGAAAGCAACACCGATGTATGTGTGTGTGTATGTGTGTGTGGTGGGGGAGGGTTTGTTTATGGACCTCCCACCCACCGTTTGTTGAGGTTATAAAAAATAAACACTACCCCTGTCACACAAGTGCACTATGTTTTTGTCATTTCTTCACTCCATCTCTCCCCCTCCACTTGCTTGAACTACGCTTTCGGCAATAAAACATTTCAGCCCGTGCCCAACCGCGGCCACCACCGGCCGCCGGAACGAGGTTGTTTTTGTGCACGGGCAAACCACACACATGTACATGCCAGCCCCGAATCACGGACGGTCCCGGGAACATCGGTACAGGCGACACCGAGCGCATATTACGCACCAAATGCACCGGAACCGCGGAATTTGCGAACCGACCTCCACCACCACTCACGCTCACGCTTACCGTGAAACAGGTGAACGGCTCCATTTCTGTGTGTGGTGCTGCTGCTCGTGCGGAGAATTGCATTGACCGTTGACGCGTTGGTGACTCGGTAATCGGAAGCTGGCGGCGAAAGGATGCCGGTGGCAGATGTAAAACACGGGTTTGCCTGCAACCGGAGCAGATTATTATTTTATCGCGGGTTTCTCGCACGGCCAGAGGGGGGAAAACAGCAATCCAAAACACACGCAGTTTGATTTTTCACATTTCACATTTGACAGCCGGACGGTGCGATCGTGACGGGGAGGTTGGGTCGTGGTTCACTATACGATTTGGGCGTTTGACATTCGCTTGTGGATTTGTGTGTAAACATTCGAAAATTAGTATGAACCATTTGTTCGGCTCCTTCATAATTTTAATGAAAACTGTACTCCAGTTACGAAAGCTTTTAAAGGATTATCTCAAATTCATTAGTGCCCAATTTTTAGAGTGCCGATAAACTAGCTTCATACATACTAAATGTAGTTTTATTTTACTTAGCTATAAATGAAACTAAATATTTAATAAAAACAGATAAATTCAGCTTAAAGGGAGTTCACAATGCAACACAGTTATCTAGTTGTTATAAAATACCATATAGTAAACATAAAAACCGCACACTAACTTTATTTCAATCAACCGTATCCCTACGCAATTGGTATGTGTTTGTGTTCCATCACTGTCACAACAATGCACCATGAGCTAACCACATTTTTCTTACTCTTTCCATTCCACGTCACTTTCATCCAAGTTTAGTGAATTAAATACATTTTAGAACAAGAAAAAAACATTCCTTGAAATTTTTAAAGCGATAATTACGGATCTCCAGCCTACACGTCTCTTCCATTAAATCATGAATCGCGGAAATAACGAAGTGTCCGAGCTAATCGATGTAGAAAATGCATTTTACATCGGAAACTATCAGACCTGCATCAATGAGTGTAACAAAATATCGGTAAGATCGTATTTGGATGTTGCTGATTCGCGTTTTTCACGTTGTCCGGATCCCATGTCTCTGCTTACAGAAACCTTCGTTGGAGAAAGACATCTTCATGTACCGGTCGTACATCGCTCAGCACAAGTACCGTGTTGTTTTGGACGAAATCAAACCAACCAACGACACACCGCTACTAGCGTTGCGTTATCTGGCCGAGTACATGTCCAACGGGTCGCGCAAGGAGGCGATCGTGTCGGTCTTTGATGAAAAATTCCAAGGCGACATCAACGAGCTGGACGTCGTGTGGATCATCGTCGGTGCCATCATCTATTGCAACGAGGAAACATACGAGACGGCCATGAAGTAACAGTGCAGTGTGTGCCACCTCAACGACGTGATTCTGATGTACCATTTCTTTCCTTCCACTCAAACGCAGGATCCTGGTGGGAAACTTTAATCTCGAGTGTCTCTCGCTGCATCTGCATTGTCTGCTGAAAATGTCACGAGTAGACCTGGCGAAGCAGGTCATGACGACGATGCAAGAGAAGGATGATGACGCTACGCTCACCCAGCTGTCCCAAGCGTGGCTCAACATTCAGATCGTAATTCGGACGGTCGCATTTCCAAACGAGCACATCCCCGACTCAACGCATCGTATATCCTTCCATTTCAGGGCGGTGAAAAGCTGCAGGACGCATTCTTCATCTTCCAGGATTTGTGCGATAAATTTTCGCCCACGCTGCTGCTGCTGAACGGTCAGGCCGTTTGCTACATCGGGCAGCAGAAGTACGACGATGCGGAGCAGGTGCTGCGCGAGTGCCTGAACCGCGACCCGAACAACTACGACACGCTCATCAATCTGCTCGCGCTCTCGCAGCAAAAGGACAAAAGCGCCAGCCAGTTCAGTCGATACCTGTCGCAGATACTGGACGAGCATAAGGGCAGCAGCCTGGTGGCGGCGTACAACAAGCGACAGGCCGAGTTCGACCGGCTCGTGCTACAGTTCGGACCGTCGAACACGAAACCGATTGATGAAATCGTGGCGTAAGGCGTAAGCTCTAGATAAAAAGGTATTGTAATCGTGTGCAACAGATAAATGTATTCCCAACACTTTTTACTGAAAATTACACCGCTCCAACACGACTCGATGCGTATGGTACGGGGTTTTCTGACTAGGAAACGCTCTAAAGAACCTTCGCTTCTAGGTGGACAGTTTCAGCAGCTCCTCCTTTTGTTGCTGCAATTGATTTAGCTGAAATAAGAAAACAAAACGGCAGTGCGTTTTTTTCTATCTGTCCGAAGCACCTACTCTTGTGCGTGGTCGATCTCTTACCCGCTCTTGGTGTCGCTTCTGCACACTTTCACTGGCCGATCTCCGGTAGCCCTCGTGACCGATCGTCTTTACCAGCTTCTCGATCTCTGCGTCCAACTTCGCTAGCATCTTTTTGCTTGCCGCTGCTTGCTGTGGCGTCACACTCTTCGATTCGGCCACTATCCCAATCAAACAGTCATGGGTTGGTGCACACTTCACCACGAATTGCTCGCCGCTAAAGGAAGCTTCATCCCGGTGGAAAACAACACCATTGCAATGGGTCAGCTGCTGTATCGTTTCCTGTTCCGCTTGCAGCAACCGTGCCAGCTCACCGTCCTTGGCATGGATGTGAACGATGGGATTGTGTTTCCGCACGATCGGTGGATTGTACGCCGTTTTCGACTGCCGAACGTGCTGACAAATGTGTAGCAACCGGTCGACGCTTTCCTCGAGTGCCGGATCAATCCACCGATCGTTCGACGCAGATAAACTGGCCGGTGAAGCTAAATGCACTAGAAGCTCCCGCGAAAGGTACGGCGTAAACGGTTCCATCTGATGCAGACCAACCGTGAGGCAGTGCGTAAGCACGGCACAGTGCATGGCCGCCACGGAGGCACTGTCCGGTTTCATGTTTATTTTCGTCGTTTCCTGCCAACAGAAAGAAAGAGGAAAATTATGCCACAATCGTGTCAGTTCGCATCCACCAGCACCACTTACCAAGTAAACATCACAAAAGTTGCTGTAGAAGAACGTTCTGAGAGCGGCTGTTGCCAGATGGAAGTTGTACAGTTCGAAAGCTTCTCCGCATTGCCGGACCATGTTACCCAGCCGACTCAGTATCCAACGATCCATTAACGGTAGCCGATCGACCGACGGCACCGCAACCGAACCGCCCTTCACACCGAAACGCTCCACACAACCGAGCGTGTACCGTGTGGCCTGCCAGAGTTTGTTAAAGAACAGCTTGTTCGTGTGCGCTTCCTGCACGTTGAAGTGTATGAAATGATTCTTTACGTTCGACGAACACAGCGTGAAGCGAAGCGCATCGATCCCACACTCCAGTATACCGCTCGGGAACATCTTACGCTGTCCGGCGATCGATTTCTCCAGCTCCCGATCCGACAGTACGCCCTGCCGGTGGGATTCTTCCGCTTCTCGCTGCAGCTCCTCCAGCGATCGTCCCTGTATGATGTGATCAGGCTTTATCACATTCCCGAGGCTTTTCGACATTTTTCTCCCGGATTCATCGCAAATGATACCGTGCAGGAGAATCTTACTGAACGGCAGCTCACCGGTTAGCTCTTGGCCGAGCATAACCATACGTGCGACCCAGAAAAAGAGGATATCATGCCCCGTTTCCATCAGCTGCAGCGGATAATGGTGTGGTGAGGCCATCTGCTTTGGCCATCCGGTTGCGGAGAATGGCAGCAAACCGGAGGAGAACCAAGTATCGAGCACATCGTGATCCTGCTCGAACGATACCGCGTCCGGTGGGACGTTCGGTTGCAGTGTGTTAAATTTTTCCCGTGCTTCGTCCACTGATCGTGCCGCCAGCCATCGCTCTTTTCCATGGTCGTACCGCGCACGGTACGCCGGGATACGGTGGCCCCACCACAGCTGCCGCGAGATGCACCAATCGTGACAATTCTCCAACCACCGGAACCATTCCCGCTCGAAGGACTTTGGTATGAGCTCGAGCTTGCCCCGCTGTACTGCTTCCACCGCACGCTGCGCCATTTCCCGGCAACGGATGAACCACTGCGGACGTAGCAACAGCTCTACCACATCCTTTGTCCGCGAACAGCGCGGTAGCAGCATCGTGTGGGGCCGTACTCCTCTCACCAACGAAAGTCTCGCCAAGTAATCCAGCAACACCTCCCGAGCCTCGTACCGCGGCAGGCCCGTAAAGGGGCCGAAATGGTCCCGCACTATACCACGCTCGTCGATCACTTCTATCGTCGCCAGCTGATGACGGCGGGCCAATTCGAAGTCGAACCGATCGTGGGCTGGAGTTATTTTCACCGCACCCGTACCGAACGCACGATCGACGGCACTGTCGAATATGAGTGGAATTTCCTCTTTTCGCACCGGATGCCACAGGAAAGTGGGTTTGCCGCGCAGATGCGAGTACCGGCCGTCCTCGGGATGCACGGCAACGGCCACATCGCCGAGGAACGTTTCGGGCCGCGTCGTCGAAACGACGATCTCCTCCGTCGAACCTTGCACCTTGTACGCGATATCGACCAGCCGCCCGAACGTGACGTTTTTTTCGTACCCCGGCACGGCCAGCTCGGTCGGTCCGGCAATTTCCACGTTTTCCACTTCCACATCCGAAATGGCCGACTCTAGCGTACAGCACCAGTTCACCAGCGATCGGTCCCGGTACACGAGCCCTTTGTCGAACAGCTGCACGAACGCTTCCTTAACCGCGACGGACTGCTGCTGGTCCATCGTAAAGTACTCTCGGCTCCAATCCATCGAGCAGCCGAGTTTCTTCAGCGCTAACCGGATGCCTTCCTCTTTCTCCACCTTCCATCGCATCACCTCCTCAAGAAATCGTTCCCTGCCGAGGTTGTGCCGGGTGAGATTGCGTTCCTTCAACAGACGCTTCTCGACCACCACCTGCGTTGCAATTCCGGCATGATCCATACCCGGGATCCAGGTGGCACGATGACCCGCTTGTTGGGCGCGTCGAACCAGCGCATCCTGAATGGTGCTGGTAAGTGCATGACCGAGATGAAGATCACCGGTTACGTTCGGCGGTGGAAGCAGAAGGTTAAACGGTTTTGCAGCGTTTGGTGATTGCTGGGAGGCGTATTCACACGGTAATTGCGGCACATTTCCCGACCGAAAGTCTGATTCTACCAGAGTTGGTTTATAGGCGGGAGCAAGAACTATTGAAACAGAAAGGGAAATGACTTGGTGTGCCGTATCAGAATTGTCCGCATCGTACTCACTTCTATTAGATCCATGTTCTCTCGCGATAATGTATGTGGCCGTTCGACCACAACTCGTCCAACTTGTCCTGACCGTGCCCGGACGTAGAAATCGAAGCATTTTCCAGTGATCGATATTATGGCTCTCCGGCCTGGGAAAGAGACCGGCTCATTTCAAAACATACGCAACTTTGTGTTTACGTTTGTGACAGCATGTTCGGGACTGCGACCCGAATGGTGAAATGTTGTAAGACCTGTTGCTACCATAATTCATTCTCACCATTTATTGACCCTGTTTGTTGTACAAACCTTGGCAAACTTTGTCCATCGCACTACATGTACACCCTGATGATGTTTTGACAGCTCCCTCTGGCTGTGTTGTTGATATTACGTGTAGGTTTTGTTTGCGTAAAAAAGTTCCACCCAAATTCCTGCAATATGAATTTGGTGGAGGATGAAAATGATTCCAAAAAGGATCACATCAACGAAATCGTCCTCTCGGAGGACGTGCAGCGTGCCATCGAGCAGGTGCTCCAAAGCTCCGATCCGCTCGACCAGCCCGATTTCAATCCAACGGATTACATCAACCAGCTGTTCCCGAACGAACAATCGCTGTCCAACATCGACGAGGTGATCTCGAAGATGGAGTGCGACATCAGCCTGATCGACGACAACATCCGGAGTGTGGTGCGGGGTCAGGTCAACACGGGCGAGAATGGGCGCATTGCGCTGAAGGAGGCGCAACAGTCGCTCACGCAGCTGTTTTCCCTCATCACCGACATCAAGAGCCGGGCGGAGAAAACGGAGGACATGGTGAAGGAGATTACGCGCGACATCAAGCAGCTCGATTCGGCCAAAAACAATCTAACGTACGCAATTACGACCCTCAACCACCTGCACATGCTCGTCGGTGGGGTGGAAAACTTGAAGCGACTATCCGAGCGTCGCCAGTACGGCGAGGTACTGAACCCGCTACAGGCCATCATCGAGGTTAACCAACACTTTCAACAGTACTCGGAGATATCGCAGATTCAAACGCTCTCAGCTCAGGTGCAGCAAATTCAGTCGGAGTTGGCCACCCAGATAACAGACGATTTTAAGAACTTCTTCTCGCCGACGAGCCACAGCAACGCGAACCGTATGACCATAACGCAGCTGAAGGATGCGTGCCAGGTTGCGTCCGTGTTGGATAAACCGGTCAAGAAGAACATTCTCAAGTGGTTTATAAGTAAGTGAGCAAGAGTTTTGGTGCGAAAGAAAGAGTCCGTAAATGCTTCCATTCCTTTCAGATCTTCAGCTCCAGGAGTACGTGCAGCTGTTTCACGAAAATCAAGACATTGCCTGGTTGGATAAGATCGACAAGCGGTACGCGTGGGTCAAGCGACATTTGCTCGATTTCGAGGAAAAGTATGGCACCGTTTTCCCATCGGACTGGGAAGTGTCCGAGCGCATCACGGTGCAGTTTTGCTCGATTACGCGCGAAGAGCTGTCGAAAATTGTTGCCCGCCGCAAGACGGAGATCGATGTGAAGCTGCTGCTCTTCGCTATCCAGAAAACGGCCAACTTTGAGCAGCTGCTCGACAAACGCTTCAACGGCACGACGCTGGTGGAAGCAACCAGCGAAGAGGTGCGCCAGGAGCGGGATTCGTTTGCCAACCTCATCGGTAGCTGCTTTAAACCGTATCTCGATATATACACCGATAGCATCGATCGAGATCTGACCGCACTGATCGAACAGTTTGCCCAGCAGAACCAGCAGATGGTCGTGCCGAAGGAAATTAATCCTGGCATCATTCCAAAGTACGTAAGCACGGCTTTAGCCGGCGAAGCCAATGGGTATTATATTTGATTGATTTTGTCATTTCAGTTGCGCTGACTTGTTTGTGTTCTACAAAAAATGCATGGTACAGTGCATGCAGCTGAGCAACGAAAAGCCAATGTACGATTTGGTGTTGATATTCAAAAAGTATCTGCGTGAGTACGCCGCCAAGGTGCTGGAAGCACGCATTCCGAAGCCACAGCCACCGAACTCAACCACATCGACGATCAGCTCCAGCATGTCGCTGTTGACGAAAGACTTCCAGAACCTTTCGACCGCGGCCGGACAGGTGATCCATAATTTTTTAAAGGAAGGAGAAACCCCAAGGTAACAAACTCGGTATTGTAAAAATTCGTTCCGTGCTGTAAAGTGACGCATCTCTCACATTTCGAAGGTTTTCGTCGGATGATATGCGAAAAATCTGCTACATTCTGGCCACGGCCGAGTACTGTCTTGAAACGGTCCAGCAGCTTGAAGATAAATTAAAGGAAAAGATCAACAAACAGTACATTGGCAAGGTGGATCTGTCCGACGAGAAGGACGTCTACCATCGCATCATTTCCAACTGCATTCAGCTGCTCGTGCACGATCTGGATGCGGCCTGCGAACAGTCGCTACTACTGATGACAAAGATCGCCTGGCACAGCATCAGCAACGTGGGCGATCAGAGTGGGTTCGTGAACCAGATCATAACGAATCTCAAACAAACCGTCCCGGTGATTAGGGACAATCTGGCCAACAGTCGCAAGTACTACACGCAGTTTTGCCACAAGTTCGTCAACTCGTTCATTCCAAAGTACATCAACACCCTGTACCGGCTACGTCCGACGTCGTCCGGATCGTCGTCGGCCTCGGGATCGGCGGCCCTCGTTGCGAGCGCCTCGAGTTCGAGCATTTCCGAAAGTGGCACTAGCGGCACACCGGCCGGTGGCAATATTCTCGGCTGCGAGCAGCTCCTGCTCGACACGCATAGCTTGAAGACGGTGTTGATGGATCTGCCTTCGATTGGATCGCAGGTGCAACGAAAACCACCGGCCAGCTACACGAAAGTGGTAGTCAAGGGGATGGCAAAGGCAGAAATGATCATCAAGGTCGTGATGCAGCCGGTCTACCCGGCCTCCCTGTACATCGAGCAGTATCTGAAGCTGATGCCGGAAAGTAACGTAGTCGAGTTTCACAAAATACTGGAGATGAAGAATGTTCGCAAAATCGAGCAACAGCAGCTAGTGGAAGCTTACAAGCGGGCCTGTCCTCAGCTGCAGCATCAAACACCGGTAGCTTCAGTGGGATTAGGCGGCAGTGAGAGCGTTAGCGGGCAGATGGGTGAACCGACAACCTCCGGCGGAAACTCGACCCAATCGCAACAGATTGCAGCTGCGGCGGCTGCTATCAGTGGTGCCGGTTCCAGTATTATGGCGTTGGGAGATTCCCTGATGGACAAAGGGCGTATTAAGAAGATAGAAAATTTAATTAAAAACCGACTACCAAACTAGCGTGGGGGAGTGGCGAAGGCTTACATTATATGCGGGATCCATGTGCATAATAAACTTAAAAAGAGCTTCAAAACGACGACTGCGACTATGCCATCACTCTATTTGAGCAACATGTGTACAAACTCTTCATAGTTTATTCGTCCATCGCCATCAATATCCGCCTCAGCCAGCAAATCCTGTACCTCCTGCGGGGTTAATCGTTCGCCAAAGTTTTGCATCACGTCCGAAAGCTCCTCCGCGGACAGGAACCCGTCGCCGTTTCGATCAAACACTTTGAAGGCCGCATACAGCTCCTTTTCGTCTACTGGTTCATGTGATTTCATTTTCATCAGTGCAACGAACTCCTCCCACTCGATTCGACCGTTACCGTCACTGTCGACTTCGTAAATCATTTGCTCCAGTTCGGCTTGCGTTGGATTCTGGCGCAGGACACGCATCAGATCGCCCAGCTCGGTGGTGGATATCGAGCCACTTCCATCGCGATCAAACATTTCGAACATTTCGCGGAAATGCTGCTCCTGCTGTTCGGACAGCTCAGATTCAGAATGGATCATTGCATTGATTTTAATTCCAATTCACACAAATTTTATTTTACTGTAAATTTTACGAGCCAAGAAACGAATGGTTTTTTTCCAGCGTGTACTAGGATTCAGACGAGCTTTTCAGGAAACGTAGGAAAATCGTGCCGATCGTGACTAAATGAATTAGAGAAATGTGCAATGGTATTTTCTCGGTGTAAAGATAGCTTAAAAATGTATAAGATATCGCAGATAATAGATTTAACTTCCATTTCAAAACTGTTTCAATAACTACCACAGTGGAGGCTTGATGATTTAATGATGATGTTTAATGATGATGATTTGACAGCTGTCACAGTGCGTAGAAAACAAAAAAAGTTCAAGAAGTGTGTGTTTTTTCGCCAACTTCCTCCATTTTATTTGCCAACGACAGAAAAAAAAACTATCGCTAAAGAAGAACGATCGGTGTGTGAAAATTGCATCGTTATTCGCGGGTCGTTGGGAATAAAATCCGTACGTGAGGAATCGCTGATCCACGCAGTGCTCTAGGTACACCACTCGCCCCGGTTGAAGGGGGACTATGTAAAACGCAAAGGAACACGACCACGAAACAGCAGCGGTGTGTCAGTAGCAACAGCAGTGTGTGACTCATTGACCGATTATTGTAAAAAAAGCATAGCAGAATACTGCTTTCTACATCACCTGCAGTTTTTCATGCACGAGTTGCACCTTCATGTCCCAAAGTTTTATTGGTGGTGCAATTTCGGTAAAACGCAACGTCAACCGAAGTCGTTCGATGCGATAAGCACAAGTCATCTTGTTGGCCCCTGCTGCTCGCCCAAGTGCGAAGAAACCCTCTTCGCGATGTAATGGAACGTAAGACGATTGCATTGATTTGCCGGGGCGTTGGTGGCCCCTTCTACATCATTCGTTTCGATCGCTCGACTTGCAAAACATACTTCGGCTCGAATTTACAAGTGCTTCCCGTGCCGGTGGAATGAACGAGTTTTGCTGTGCGTGCCGCTGCTAGTGTTGTTCTTGTACCAAAAATACCTTCGCACCGATTTGCCCAGTCTAATGGGATCGATTTTTACACACGGGAACCAAGGTCAACAACGGGGTTCGATAACCGGGAGTCATCAGCCCGAAAACGAGCCTTATTTTTATTCAACAATCGAAAAACATTGTATGGATGTCTAAACCATTACCTCCACCTACGCACAAAGGACATTATTTTTCCTCGCCCTAGTGTGAGTGTGTGTGTGTATGCGCGTGAGCGATGACAAACTCTCTATGGTGGAAGCAACAGGAAGAAGATGTATTGGATGTCTGTGATATGCTAAAATTACACTAGGCACGCGGTTCGGTTGATTGCCTTCATGCAGCAGCACTAGAATCGACGTACGACTTACGAGTTTATTTTTTCTGTTTCGTTCTGTTTTCTTTTTTTCACACCCTCTTGCCTATTTTCTATTTTCTAGCACGACACCACGAATACACCGCAAATCGCTTTTCGGCCACTCTTATCACATCTTAAATGCCTATGGGGTGTGTATGTGCCAGTGCGTGAAAGTGTTGCTGTGTGCTGTGTACGTGTGCCTTCGATACGGTGGAGTTCTAAAAGTGACACGAACAAAAGGTGCAAATAGTAGGCGTTTTGCTTAAATTGTTATGGAGTTGTTGGTCGTAGGACAGAAAAGGTTTGCCTGTTTGCTACAGTCATCACACAGTAGCTGGGAAATAGAGTAGGCTTTGAAGGAACACGCCGCTTGGCTATGCAAACTATCAATCGCGTAAACAAATGATATCAGCTCAACAATCGTAGCTATGAATACTTTTGTAACACCTTTGCAATAATCGATCTCTCCGTTAGCACTCACATGCAGTGTCCATGTAATAATTGTGATCTCTGTTTAGCTAGTGGCATCGTGACTGCGAAGACAGCAAATCCTACGGCAGGGTTTGTGTCTGGATCGTTCTGGTCGGCTTATTAGCTTAACAAGGAGTCAACGAGCGTGAAATGCCTACTGTGTGTGCGGTTGCTAAACAGTGGGATATGGTGGATATCAAGTAACGCACGCATATCAACCCACCCCAATGATTTGCACTACATAGTGTTTGCCGTGTTTGGAAGCAAATTCTTTCCCTGCTGTGAAGTATTACTAAAAACTCGCGAAACTGGACATCGAAGCGCAACTGTTCGCTGAAACCGCATCGACTGAGCCAGTCTGTCGCAAGTGGTTTGTTGTCATTGTTTGATAAAAATATGAATCGGCTCGAAAGGGGGAGCAGTTTGTGTGTTTCTGCTTGACGTCAGTGCAAGTGCGAAATACGCTTACCGAAAATAAGAACAGAAAAACAAACGGTCCTGCTCGACTCATTCAGATCTTTAAGTGTGTGAAGACACTTTAAACGAAGAGGGGAATGCTATAGGAATGCGGAAAGAAGAAATACGCACCAGTTACGTTATCTTTTGTCACAATCTAGCTTCCTCTCCATTGTAGCCGGATTGTGTCAAAATACCGTCTGTCCTTTTCTGTATTTTAAGACGGATGGACAGACAGATTTGATAGCATAATGAAACGAAACGAAAGCGAGATACTACAAAAAAAGAAACACTAACTGAATCAAACAAATCTGCAATATTCTAACAACACTCAGCCTTTGGCACGAATAGTACTGGCGGTGATAGCCAGCCCAACCAACCGCAATGAAAACGTTGAGATTTGAGGTTAAAAATAAATGATATGCGCTGATCTTAGTAGCTTCTCCGTTGCCACACAATCGATACGAACCGACCGGCATGAACTTCACCTGCTCTCGCAGTAGGCAATTGATATACACAGACAAAGGCAGTTATTTCGTTGCTGATGCTCATTCGAAGAGCATGTATTGCTAGGTTATAGGGTGTTTCGATTAAATTGAAGCAGATTTTCTTAAATACCGTTTCAATTTTTTCGTTACAGTGCTGTGAGAAGGAGAAATATACACTAGCATCCAGCTGTGAACATGTTATTGGGATCCATTAGTTAAAAAGCACACGAAGGGAATTTGTACCATACAACCCTCACACTTAGA
This sequence comes from Anopheles farauti No. 4, assembly GCA_000956215.1. NCBI lineage: Eukaryota > Metazoa > Arthropoda > Insecta > Diptera > Culicidae > Anopheles > Anopheles farauti No. 4. The sequence goes on along the minus strand of JXWZ01013933.1, from coordinate 11,784 downwards.
ACCGCGTGCACCTCAAAACAAAACGAAACTACCACCAGAAATCAGCTTTACTCAACGGGGGCCTAGGCAACATCCGTACGGCCTTAGGTCTGAAAGTGCTACCACAATCGCTTGGACGATTGCCATCTTGACTTCCGTCTTCGTTTTAATATCGTCAAAATACGAATCAAAAGAGGCACCATGTACTGGGACTCACTGAGTACGCAGTCCGATGTCGACGCATTGCTTAGCAAAGAGGTAAGCGCGTGAGCTGGTGAGGTAGTGTTTTGGTGTCTGCTAATATTAGTTTTTTTTTGTTCCTTTCTTCAACCCTTGTTCCCACTGCTCCCCCCCCACCCCTACTCTCCCATCAGGGTTTAACTCTCGATGAGGTGCTGGACTACGAAAACGTTCTGCAAGAATGTAAAAGCCAGAACCAGAAATTGTTACAATAGTAAGTGTCAGGGCGTTACTGAGGCGACGGCCATTGAAGGCGAACAGTGACTCATACTCCGCTTTGTTTTTTTACAGCTTAAATCGCACGGAAATCTTCGATGCGCTGATCGATCTCATCATTCAGGAACCGCCCGCTGACGTGGATGACAATATACGCTTCATGCATTCCAACATGGCGTGCGAGATACTTACCAGTGATGTACCGTCCTTCAAGACGCACCTCGTCGAGAACCAGAACTTCCTGAACAAGCTGTACAGCTTTCTCGTAAAGGAACCGCCGCTAAATCCGCTGCTAACGTCGTTCTTCTGCAAAACGTTCGGCATGCTGATCACGAAGCAGAACGAGCAGGACTACTTCTCCTACAAATCTGTGTGCCTACAAGTATTAGAGTTTATCAAATCAAAGAAAGGTTTCCTGCCGACGATCCTGAAGCACTTCGGCAACCAGGTCATTAGCGATCTGCTGCTGTCCCACATCACGGACATCGAGGATGCGGAGCTGAAGTCGGAGTTGCTGGAGGTAGGGTAAAGGGAACGATGTTACGCAATCGGACATACATACACTATTTACTTTTACGTTGGTGCCTCGTCCACAGTGGTTAAATGAGCAGAAGATGGTGGCCGAAATCGTAGCCTTACTGAAGCAACCCGGCCAGGTGCAGAAGCACTACAACGCATCACAGTTTCTAATCGAGCTCATCAAGATCAGTCGGTGTAAGCGACAGAATGAACAGCAGGATAAAGGTGAGTCCACGTGTTGGATCAAAGCTTACTTTAGTTGAAAAATGGTTAGAAAGTTAGAAAGATGTGTGCTTTTTTTGTTAAGGGAGTTCGATCGGTTTTTGTTGTCGTGCTTTCTCGTTTGGTTTCCTTACGCTTGTGTCGTCTTTTGTTGTTATCCTTCATGTATTTTCGTTTGATTTATCTATTATGCCACACTTGGACTGGGTTCATGCATTAGACGCATTTGCATTAGTTTCGTTTTGTTTCTCTCATCTCCTAGGAATTTACTTCGCGGCAAGCTTTTGCTATCGCTACTACTTTGGGGCACCGAATGTGCGTTTGCTTCACTTAAACCACTACTGTTTCTTTTTTTCTTTTCTGCTCCTACTACTCTTTCGACAATTGTCGTCTTCTATTGCGACAAACTAAACAAAATGTTTGTTGCAACCTGTGTTAAAACCTATGAACCTGGGCATTAAAATTCACACATACACACACACATATATATATTCTCACCTAACCGCAACTGAACTGTGTAATCGTATGTGATGAACCCGACTCATCCAATCCACCCTCCCATACAGAGGGAACGTTCAGGCTTCAGAGCACTTGCAAGCGGATAGACAATCTGAAATCCAAAATTCTCCCAAACGAACTGAAAAGTATTTTCAACTTTAACCTAAGCAGTACCATTCCGTCGATTCTGGGCAAGATTTCATCTCGCTTTCAAGGTAATATACACCGACACGTGCGCTGTTTGCAGATGCTCCGTTTCGCTACTTTGTGGTTTTCATACAAATATGATTTGTTCCAATCTTATAGCTCGTTCTCTCGATTTGCTTTCTTGTTTGGCTTAGCTTGCTTTACCTGCGAAGGATTTCGAGTTTTATTTGTGTGTTTGTTTTTGTCTTTTATTTTATTTTATTTTCTTTTACTGTTTCTTCTATAGTTTTGCTTTTTTCGCGCTTTATTATACGTTTCTGAAACAATTACTTTAATTTATTTTGTTATCCTCTTTCTGCTCTGTTGTGATTTGCTTGTTAGCTTACAATTCTAGCGAATTGGTGTTTTCATAACATTGTAGAATAAATGGAATTTTATTAAATGATAATTTTTTAAAGCAATATGTTTCAGTCAGGCATTTTTTAAATTTCCCGACATTCTTTGTTTATTTTAAAAGAGTATTTTAAATTCAATTGCTTTTCTTTTGTATTACCTCTTCGGTTATTCGGATCGGTGCATATTTATTGTCATTCATTTCTATATTCCAGTCACGTCGGATCCCATTTTAGACTCGCTAGAATGCGAAATGACAACGAAACAGCTGCTGGATATCATCCTGGAGGAGAACGGCGAGGAGAGCGCAATAGTGGCGGGTATACAGATCATCTTAAGACTGCTCGATAACTCGATAATGTGAGTTTTCTAAACCAGCGTTTCACATTACCTTGTTTTCATGCGTTTTTTTACATTCCCCGCTTACAGTCAAGAACCTGTCTCCGACACGGCGCTTCAAATCGTTATTGACGCAGAGAAGGAACACCACGACACGGTCGTCACACGGTTGGCGAATGTGATCAAGCCGCGAATCGTTGAACTCGTTGCGATCTTAAAGAATCCGCCTGCGGTAAGAATTGCTGTTTTGTTACATGCTTCTAGTATGCTAGGAATGTTATGATTTCAACATCAATGTGATCTTCCAGAAACCGGACATAATTACCACCTTTGGGACACTGTCACCACCGCTGGGTAACGTGAGACTTCAGATTTGTAATTTATTTACAGTATTAATAGAAACGGAAAACAAAGAGGTTATCAAGACGTACGTATCATTGGGTTGCAATCGAACGGTATCGAAAACATAAAATTTCGTTTGCTCTGTCGCTCCCACTCTTGCAGAATTTGTGAAACGGACTATTACGATACCTTGCTCAACCTTATCAAGCAATATCGCTGGAACAACTTCCTGCACAGTCGGGCAAAGTTGTGCATCAACTACGCGATTGTTTCGTTCGACCAGAACGAAGGTGCTGCCGACGGAGAGAACAAACTTGTTACATCAAATCTACAGCGACACGTAAGCCGGACGGAAGGAATGAAGTAGTCAGTGTGTTGGATCTTTGGAGTTCATTTTAATGTTCTCTTCCGCAGATCATAACCGAATGTAAGGTAGCACCGAAATTGTTGCAACTGTTGCTAGACAATGAGACCGAGAGTGAGACAAAAAAGCAGGGGCGGCTGGGTTACATGGGACATTTGATAGACATGCTCGATGCGATGGCGACCACCATCAAGCTGTCGGAGGAAGTTCGTGCCTTAGTACTGTCGACCCTGACCGAGGAGGAACAACGAATGTGGAAGGAGCGCATCGAGAACGAAGACGGTGAGCTAGCGGTGACGCTAGCCACTCAGAATAAGTTCCTGGTAAGATATTGTGCTCGTCGGTGCTTTGAAAAGTTGGAAATGAGCTAAAAATACGTTTGTTTTCTTCATTTCGCATACACTTACTCCCAATAAATTAGGGTAATGAAGATCCATATCGTATCTGCTCTAAGTAAGTGTACAATGCACATTTGTATGGTGTAGTTTTACCGAATTTAACTAATCGTTGTCTTTCATCCAATAGCGAAAGCAGATACAACCCCGGTATGGTAGTGTTCGATCAGCTGCCAAACAGCACGGAGATAGATCAATTGCTGGAAAGCATCAGCAGCGCATTCAACAACTTTGGTGGGTTCATCGTGCAGGAAGATGAAAGCGAAACGTTGATCGCGAACCCGTGGACCGAGGTTCATTCGATGATTCACAACGCACTGGATGATGAAGGGACCGGTTCCAGACCATCCAAAAACGACGACGATCCGTTCGGCATGCACAGTGCGATGTTTGATTGTGTCGATGACCAACAGGCGGAAAAGGCAGGGTTGGCTGATGACGAGGGAGGTGACGATAACGACGATCCGTTTGCTCCGTTACAATCGGCCACTGGTCAGGACAACACAGCGGCCGCAGCCGAAAGCACCACCTCCAAAGACACGATGATGCTGATGGACGATAGTTTGCTGTGAGTTTGGGCCATTTTGCATTTGCTGCAAGTATATAACTCGTAATGATTGTTTTTTTTTTTCCTTTTTCATCTACCATCCGCATTGAACAAACAGTGGCCAGAAAGATGATTTCGATTTCGGTGCACTCGCTGCCTCGTCCGGGTTGGTAGACAGCGACAGTAACAGCGATGTGCCACTTACCGGTGGCATGAATCACAACATATTGAAGTTTTTGCAAGCGGTGAACGAGGCGGGACCACCGTCTGCAAGCATGTTGGATGACAATTTTGCGGACTTCGAAGCTGTGCTCGGTGTGGGCGGTATCGGAGGTGGAGGTGCCATTGTCGCCAATGACGCATCCATCGGTGGCCTTTCCACGTCCGCGACGGACGCTGGTGTCGCGACGTTCGAACCATTGTTTGATTTTGAAAACGCCGACATCTTTAACGCGAACTCGATACCTCCCACAAATGAGCAGCCTGTGGGGGTGGAAAAAGACGTTACACTATCGACGAGCGGACAAGAGGGTGATGGTGTTGCTATTACAACCGCTAGTGACGGAACTGATGAGAGGTATGTCGTAAAATATATGTTTTTGGTGATGGGCTGAACAATTGATTGGATTACCAAAAGGGTCGCTTTAAACGATTTATAAGCGTAATAATCTCTGTTTATGAAACTTCCAAAACAATTTGCATAGCATTTCGACCGTAAACTAAATATTCATTTATGATTACAATTTACTCAACAATATCCATTATCTGATATTAAATAATTATTAAATAATTAAATTAAATTAAATTAAGTATTAAATAATTATGTAATATATCATATCAATATCATATATAATATATCATATATCAGTAAGAATCAGTTTCTATAAAATTGCTTAACATTAAAAGTTTTATGATTTAAGAGTAAAAATGATTTGCGACCGTCGTAGGTTTGTGTCTTTGTCAATTTACCAATTAGTAATGTCATATGCAATTATAAATGAAATGAACACGTACACACGTTTTTTTTTTGCATTTCTTGACTAGTGATTGCATTTCTTGACTTTCTTGATATTTTCGGACTAGTGATTGTGAAACGAACATAAACATTTCAAACATGATACTAATGCTAGTGTTGTCCATCGTTCTCTAGTGAACCGGCGGTTGTGAATGGAAAAACTGTAGAAACGAACCAATCCAACGCTGAGAAAGAGGCTACGCAGTCGATCGAAGAAAGCTCAACAACCAAGGCAACGTCCGGCGACAGTGCCGTGGTACAAGAAGAAAGCAGTACCGAAGCAGACAAGGATCATTCTTCACCTGTTGCTAAAAATGCACCCATCGAAAGCAGTTCGGAAGTCAGCAATGGCAACGAAATCGCCACCATCGTAACCCCAGCGACTAGCCAAAAGGAAGAACCGACCAGCACTTCCAACAGCAGCGCCGGGGCTGCCGGGGATGGTGAAAGCAACGGTGCCAGCCAGTTGGTTTCGGCTGAGTCAAGCACATCCAGTACCGACAATACCCCGGCAGCGACTGATGCAGGCGACACGAGTGGTGCGACGGACAATTGAGGGTGGGACCAGGCCACCACTACCAGCACGACGCTTCATTCTTCATGTTCACTACCGCCGCCTCCGCCGCCGTCCGTTAACCGCCATTCGAAATCGAATCATCCGGAAGCAACTCAGCCAAAGCAGCGTCATCGACGCCGCCGTCAAAGACGGCGACAAATTCAGCACACTGTTCCCTGCTTTTCCACATAATCGTGGTACCGTATGGGTGTGAGTAGCGGGCTCCGTTTCAATTGCTCTGTGATTACTGGAAGGGAGTGAAAATGGGAAAGGGAAGAAGATGCGTATAGTTACGGTAAGAGCTTATTTGATAATCACAAGCACAACACAAAAACGAAAACGGCGCTGCACAAGCCAAAAGATGAATGAAGCGCATATATTCGTCGCAAACGAATGAACAAGCAATCTAAAATAGCATGCTAAAATCTTTCTCGTTTACGGTAGCGAAGATAAAACATAATCAAAAAACAAAAATCCCGCTACTATATTACTTCTTTCCAACAAGTTCAAGGTTCACGTTCCTTTTACGAACCGATGATGTGTTCATAATCAAAGAGGAACGTGGCATTAAGTTATTTGTTTTTACAGGATGGTTTTCTTAGCTTTTTCTCATCTGTACCACAAGCTGTTTGTTAATTTTTGGCTGGTCTCTAAACCACGGGTTTAAGGCTTCTTGTTCATCGCTTCTCATGCCTTACGTAAATGTGATCCAGAATATCGCAATCGCTAGGGGAGTGGAGAGACCCTAACTCACTTTACCTCACTATTAGCAAGCACCTCACAACCTGTGCATTATTGGTTCGCAATGATCCAGCAAACGTTACGTTTGTTTTTTTTTGTTCTCTTCTCTATTAACGCACTACGTATTCTTTTTGAAGCCGCCTTACTTGCCATATTTTTGCTTGCCACGATGAAATATGTTTTCTTTCTCTGCCTTAACACCCGGCGCTTGCTGGGCAGTACCTCTGTGTGGAGTGGTCAGCAGCAAGATCACCGTTACCGACGTACATGGATTATTATTATTTAATAAAAGAAGATCCCACAACGTTATATGTTGAGTGTCGCGGAAAGGTGATATGAATATAGTTTCATTCTTTCCACCTATCTGTGTCAAAGCGTATTTCAACAAGCACTAATGGAATATTAGGCTGCACCAAATCGCTGCAAGAAAAATAAAAATCAATCGCTAATCTCACTCAGCCCAATGCCAGGTATCAATAGTTAGTAGCAAAACGACGACGAAGGTGACACGTTTAGCATAAAAGTTATCAAATTGTGCTGTGAAACTGTAGTGAAAATTTGCTTTTAAAAATTTCGTGCGATTGGTTATTGAGTGTTCAGCAGGGGACGGAATCCGAAGGAAGTATCTAGCCAATGCTGTAGTTATACTTGCGTTTTCGGCGAGCATCTTGTGGTGATGCTTTAATTTCTTTTGTTTTGGCACTTGTTTTTTGCGTAGTCCAATATGGAATCGGTTTGAGTGAGTCGTTCCTTCTAACAGTGAGCCGAATTTCGGAAAGATTGTGACCTTGTTTAAATTTCGATGCCTTTTACGTCCGTGTCTGTGGCAACTGTGGTGGTAGTAGTGGTAGCAGTAGTAGTACTAGTGGTAGTAATACTATTATTCAGGTCGCCAGGAGAACGACGCTGTGGCACCAACGGGAAACAATTGATGCATAACCAAACGCAGAAAAAATCTATTGATGTCATATCAAACACAGAGATAAAAAACGATAGTAAACTTTTGAGGTAATAACACATTATTTACGGCTAAGGAATACAGTAAGCGGAGTATCCACGTAAGAGCTGCTTTGACCGTATGTATATTTATAGACAAACAAAACATAATAGAAACGATTGTGACTCACAAAGTCACGGTTCTCAGAATGAAATGCTTTGAAGGGATTTTTCTTTAAATTTAAGCAAAAAATGTGTGTACGAACATGGAGAAAGCAGTTTGCAATGTAAACCTAACCCCAAATGAACAACAATTTCAGTAGTTAGAGCACCTCGCTTATTGAATGCCCTACGGACACAGGCGGTTGCTCAAACAGCAACGAGGAAATCGATAAAGGTACTACTACTAATGCGAAAGGAAACCAACTGAAGCTTTCAACCATTGGCGATAAACGTATGGTTTTGTTGAAAATTAGAATGACGATCCTAGTGCACACAGTACGTCGACTGTTTGTACGTGTTTGTGCTCAATTTAATTTCAATTTCACTAATTGTCTAATTGCCTGCTTCGAGGGCTTTTTGTTACCTAAAGTTGTCTGTTAAGTTTGATTATTGGCTCCATCAAAGGAAGGTTTAAACATGTTCCACGACGCGCAATAGACGATGAAGGCAGCCTAACGGGCGATTGTGTACAGGGACATTGAACATTTATAGTTAAATAACTTACTAACTTACACCGTGCCGAGCCGGTGAACGTTGTACGTCCAGTTTGTGTTTGGTTTCAGTGGCAAAAGGTATTTCCAATTAGTACGCAAGCAGTGGTCAATTTGCATACATAAATCGCTAGTTCTTCGCAGGTAGTTGCCACCAATAGTTACTGGTGGTTGCTTATCAGTGGATCAGAGGAGCAGGTGCAAAGGGAAAGTGCAAACGATTGTCTTTCATTTTGAAAACCCGTGGTAGCAAATTTGAAAAGCGCTAGTAAAGAAACCAGATCGAAAATGTAACGAAATCGAACTAATTCGTCCATCATATTAACTCATCTCGGAGGACGCTTTTTGTGTTTGATGTCTCCCGTAAACTTACTGCTCCTTCGTACGGATAGGCAAAAGGAATTAATCACCTTTACTTGTGACTATGTGAGACGTTTCGTTTGCCTAGGTTTTTATTTGTCTCTTCATTTGAACCAAGTGCCCCGATTAAAGAAATGTGTGTGTGTGGGAGGGAAAGGAAGAAAAAGAGAAAAAAACACAATGGTAGCTACTATCAATTATGCAGACGCAAAACCGTTCGAACAAAGTGTTGTAAATTAACATTATTGATCAACGTTACTGTATAAATGGTAATACGGAACGGAAATACTTGGCCTCCTGTCTGTGAGAAAAGCAAATGAACAAGGAAAAAATACATATATACACTTATACAGATATATATGAATTAATGATATTTACATATTAAAAAAAAGTAATGGGTCTTCCGAGGGAACATCATTTCACATACACACGCAACACACAATAAGTCCGTACACATAATATACACGTAATAAGTCTGTGTCTTTTAAGCTGAGATAGAAGAGTAAACGGGTGAAGTTCGTTGTGATCATCTGTACTGCTGCAAGCGCACGCAAGCAACCCCGCCAACAGCAGCATACGCGAATATGTTTTCTGTTTCGAGAAGCCGGAAAAGCCGCTAGCAACTTTCGCTTCTCTTCTTGTATATTGTGTATATGTGCGTGTTCATAATTGTATCTCCTACTGTGTATGTGTGTGTGTGTGTGTGTGCGTGTATGTATTCACTTGTAGATAAGTTAAATAGAGTCTTGAGGCAAAAAAACACAAAACAATACCTATTCTCATTCCTACTTGGCGGCATTTGGAAAAGCGCACAATGCTGACACGAAGAACCAAACACATAATCTTTTCCCCGAGAGCGGGATGACGTAGACGGGAGTGCTGTGTTGTGATGAAGAAATGGTATTACTGCTACTATCTTACCATTCATTACACAGCCATCGAACCCTCGGGGATACTTACACGTTTTTTAAGACAAACACTATACATTCTCTGAAAAGCAAAAAATCGTACAAATATGTGAAAAAACATGCTCACACTCGCTCTGTACAGGACACCTACAAATATAAAATTACACAAAACATTGACACTAGTGAACATTCTATCGTACATTTCCCGTCGTACCGTGTCGGGGGTAACATGCAAATCTAACAAGGATGCCAAGGATGTAACTCTGCCACAAGTTAGCTGCTTTTGGATGGTTCTTTGCCGGTTGTTCCTAACGTTGCGCGCACGGCAGCTAACGCATGCTCACGAAACTTGAATGTCTGTGCCAGTATCCAGAGCTCACAATGCTGCTAAAATGCGCCTTTTCCCTGTTTGTGTGCTATGTGTGCCGCCTGTAAATCGTAAAATATGTTTCACTTACTTCCATTGTGCATACGGACGATCCGGATGATTTCTTTCGGACAAAAGGACGTACACTTACGAACCCGTGACCGGATTTTGCTTCCCGTGCACGATAGCTCAAATAGTGCAATTTTCGATTCGATTCACACATCAAGGTGCTGTTGTTGCAGCTTCTGCTATTGCAAGGAAACGCGACGTAGCATTAGTTACTTAGGTGTATGGCAGTAAGAAAAGCAACAAAAAAAAACAAGAAAAACTGTTCGAACATGTGCGTGCGTTTGCGTGCTGTAAAACATAAGCATGGAACATAAAGCGAAGAAATCAAACCAAAACATCCCAGTGTGCTATGGTGTGTGCGTAAGCAAAAAAAAAAAGATTAAAAAAAGAACGCGATGGATGTAAAGAGCTTTTAAAAAGACGACGAAACGACTAGAAAATGCACACACGGTGCAGACATCGTGCTACATAAGCCTTAAACCAAACTAGAATTTATTGATTAGTATGATAATGTTTTGTTAATGAGAAAAAAAAAACCAAGCGTGGTATGTGGATTCCGCCACACATTACCTCTACCCCGCGTGGATGCGATGGAGGTGTGAGCAATTCTTCTGTCCCGTCGATTCCACTCTGTTCTTACTGAGTTTGGTGAATCGCGAAGCTAAATGATAAGAGATGAGGGAAATGAAAATCGAGCAAAATCGTAAACGTTTGGTTTTGTAGCGCACAACGTATATTTCATCAGCAATTTAATAAACAAAAAAAAAACAACCGAGCGCACGAGTGAGTGAAAATCGCATCGCAAACTGAAGCAACAAAAACACATCTATACAACTAAAATAGCGGAAAATAATAGCAAAAGAAGAGAAGCAATATTTGCAATCTGAACAATGAAGGCGGAAAATGCGGGAGTTCAAGAAACATAGTGAAAATAAACTAACGTAAACACGCACGGTAAGAAGTGCGTATATTAAATCCCTAGTGGAAGAAACAGACGACTACTACAGCCCTGTAAGCAAACTATAAAAGCAAAAGTAATAAACGTACTTCACCATTTTACACTGAAAAGAACAAAAAAGAACAAAAAAAAACAAAGCAAACTGAAACCTACCAATGAGACAATGATTGATTGATACAACCAGTAGCAACCGTAGCTAAAAGAGGAAAAAGACAATGAGATTTATCGCGAATCATATTGTACTATATAGTGTCGTTTGTTTTGTTTCCTGCTTGTTTTTGTGAGCAGGATGCAGGATACAGAATAGTTAAAAAAAAAAACGAACCCCACATTGCTCATCATGCGTTTCCGGTGCCTGCAAAGGAGATGTTGAGACGAGAAAGAGAGAGGGGATGGAGGGAGAGCGATGGACAGCAGAAATAGAGTAAAAGATAAAACGTTGGATCTTGGAGCAGGAGTAGTGATATTGATGCGAATGGTGCCTCTTGTTGTAGATGGCCAAGCTCTAGAGTCAGTTTCCTTACCCTCTCTTTCTCTCCCTTTCATTCTCTCGCCCCCTTTCATTCTCTCTCTCTCTCTCTCTGTCCCTCCCTCCTTAATTTTCTGCTTGTAATATAGTAGAAATAATTTGGTATCATAGGTTATAGGGGTGGAAAAATTTGTCGGCTAGTTAGGACCATTCAGCACGAAGGCGATAAATTGTACTCAAAAGGTGTCGCAAAACGCAAAACGCTTTCGAAAGGGATAGATGGTAAGCCGAGGGATAGTAGTGAGACTGGTGTGGTTGTGGCACGTGACAGGATTTCAGAATTCTAGACTCGTCTCCAACAGTCAGCGCGCTGGCGCAAGCAAGCCTATTCTCGTTACGAAGGGGAACCTCAATGCTCCGGCCGTTCCTTTATTGGTAACTGAAAACGATACAAGCAAGCAACGTTAGTTCTCACACACACAACACACAAA
>JXWZ01013928.1:0-11390 GCA_000956215.1 Anopheles farauti No. 4 | reverse complement strand
TGTGTGTGTGCGTGAAACAAGACACCGACATCGATACCTTTCGGCATGTGGCCATTGATTATTTATGAAGCCGGTGAGACATCAATCTCCGGTACGGAAAATCTTACCGAAAGACCTGCAGCACCGGTACGGTGGATGGTAAGCTGGAAATGGCACAACCGAAGCGGCGAATGGACGGGGGTTGTATGCCTCTGTGTGGGGTTTGATTTGAAAACGGTTCCGAAGCTACAGATACGAACCCATTTCCACTTCATTTGAAGTTGATTCGGGTAAGCACACGGGGCATGGCGGGGCTGCACAGGGGCTAATATATTTGGTTTCTGATAGACTTTAATTGCTTTCATCAGCCCTTTCTGTTTGCACTTGCTTTTGCAGTGGCAATTGTTGATTTATTGTGGATGCAGCCTTGATGTTTCCCATCCTGTTTGGATACGAAATGTAATTTTGTGTTCAAACATTCTATCGGTGGATATTATCTGGTTGGATTGGTTTATTGGTAGGGATACTTGTACATTGCACAAGAAAATCTATAAAGGACAGAAAAACGCATTTCCACCCATTGGATCATGTACCATGTCTACACTTCAAAGCTTGATGAAGGATTTTATTCCTTCACGAATAAATAAACAAGCTACCCAAATGAAATTGAATTGTTTTTTAAATCAATTTTGGTTTCAAATATAAAATTGATCTTGAGCAAAAAAGGCAATTTTTTTTTCAAGGAAATATTTTAGTATAAAATTTAAAATTTGAATTAAACTTCATCAACCAAATTTGTACGATTCAAAGAAGGTTGGGACTTTGTGTAATTTAAACTGTGAAAGAATAATATGGAAAAACGAGAATCCAAAATAAAAAAATAATTAACAACAAACAAAGTGAGATAGGGAATACTTGTTTGATTTTGGATCACATTTTCGGGATTCAATCATAAACTAGTAGTAACATAATGTATTCATTTTTTGAAAGACCGTGGTGTGTGAAATTTAAACCATTGACATATAAATAAAATATTGTTTGGCATGTTTTTCCCCGGCTTGTTTAAGATATTTGAAAAAATACCAAAATGAACTGAATGTTTAAATTGTGGTTAAGGATAAATAACATTAATTTATATTAAAATAATTTATTGAGGAAAGGTATTAACACTACATCAAAAGCGCATACAAAGTCTCAAAATGTGGCAAACTGCCCTCTAATATCGGGTGTGAAGAACATTCACTCGCAATTTGTCGTAATCGGGTCGTGCCAAACACCGCTCCTACTACACCCGAAAACGGGTGTCCTTTGTCGCTGGTTCCGTCCATCAAACCGTCCCACAACCATGCAATCATGCTAATGAAGCTACAAAATTTGTTACCCACAAATCTCCTGGGAACTTTCTTTTTTTTTTTTTACACGACCAGCCGATGCTGGGACGGTGGAATCGATGAACAGGAGCGAATTGAAGGGAAAAAAAACACCCTCACACACAAAACAAAACGAAAAACCCTCGAGCGCAAAAGTTCGTTTCGGTGGAAACCCACCACATCCGTCCGGGTCGGATGGCCGGGAAAGTGTAACGAAACAGCTCAGCAAATAGTAGCAATGCTAACGAAAAAAGTTAAAAAAAACATCAGCCAGAGTTTTGAGAAACAAAAAAAATGAAGGAAATGTTTTCCGAGGAAAGCTCCACGTGCTCGACGGGTTCGATTCGAAATCAATATGGAAATTCGATTCGAAACCTTTCGCCCCACCTGCCCCAGCGGCGTGGTTCGTCACGGTTCCGTCAGACCGTGTGCCCGGCACACCCAGGGTCGCTTTCTTCCACCGTGCCGTTCCTTCGACCCTCGGGGTTTAAGGATATTTCACGGCAGCAGATGGTTCCCAGCGGACGGGCTGGCCCCGGGGATGGGTAGTCGTGAGTCGGGCAACGCCGCGCTCGAATGGAGCAGGCAACGAGCTGGAAAAACTGCCTCACCTTCACTCGCAGCTTTCCGGGGCCCGGCGGTGAGGCGTAAGTAATCCCTCCGCTCCATTCGCCCTAAAAAGCCTTTGAGGTCGTTTCGCCATGCGTTAAACCGGTTACATTTGGTCAACATTCGGTTTCTTATTTCGGTGTTTTGTCTCCCACGACGCACCAGTGACCAGTTTTCCCACACTTACGCCGGGTACTGTACACTTCCAAGAGGCTCGCTTCGGCAGAAGGTTCAGTTTACTTGCAACATTTAGAAGTCAAAGGAATCAATGGGCTGCGCCATTTGCGTTTGCCCTTCGATACGGCGAACGCTTAAGCGCCGACGAGAACGATTGTTCTTGTCGATTGATGCCGTACGCCGCAGCTCGCTCACCGTGCCGACGGGCCTACGCTTAGTGTTGACTTAGGGCAGGGTTAGATTGATATTGTTTTTCGAACGAATATCTTCCCCCCTCCTCTCTCCCTTTGGCCGCTGCCCCGACCATCCGGAGTGGGAAAAGGTTTCTCTTTCGCATTGGAAATACCGATCGTAGCGAACGGATCGAACGCTTTCGTCGCACGGGAAAGCTATATGGCTTTGATGGCAGAGCAAGCACTCGAGCGACGCACTCCGGCAACTTTGCCGCAACCGACACTGACTTTGGGTTTAGCGATGCATGAGAAATTTCCCTCGAAAAGCACACGTCTCGCTTGACACGCGCGGCACGGAAAACCCGGTCGCTTCTGTTGCAACCGGAGTCGATATTTACATTGTGCCGATGTTGCCGCTGTGCAGATAAACTGTCCCGACTGGTTTGATCCTTCGCCCAGCAGCAATCGTCGAGCGTCAAGTATGTCTATTTGTACGTGTGTGTGTGTGTGTGTGTGTGTGTGTGTGCGTGTATGTTGGCCTGTTTTTGTCCGTGTCAGTCGTCAAAGGCCCAAGCCGTCTCCATCTCAGATAGGAACGTGCAAATGTGAAAGGTCTAGTATGGGGCCACATTTACAAGCGTACGATTGAGAGGAGATTTTACGGTGATTGTAGATGCGTAACTATCGCCATGAAGAGTGACTATATTTGTTCGATTTAATTAAACTAGTCTCAATGGTTTTCCAAGGCAGGGTTGAGAAGTGGCGAAGTAAATGAAATCAGTATACCGATGGTGTCGTGAATGATTGATTTACTTTTAGCTGCTATACGGGTCAGATTGTTTGTATGCTTCTTATAGATTGAATACTAAATTCAATCATTGAAATAGGGTATTTTTCGAATATCTTCTGAATTTAAACAAAAAAAACAAGGATCCTTCACTTAAAAAGTACACAGAGTACTCGTCTTGCCGTCTTTAGGATCAGCGTACAGGAACGTATGTGATATTTTAAATAGTCTTGTTTATACTTACATTGCTAAATTTTGCATACATTTAGGCGCATGCCGATGGGTTTGCCTCAGCGGTGAAATTTATTGAACATTTGATATTGTTACCTTATTGAATGAATTCAAGAAATCGTAGTATTTGTGTGTTGAAAAACTTTCAACAATATTTGATACATGTTTAACTATTTCATTTATAAAACATTTTTTTATGATCTTGATTTTATTTCGTATGCTTAAAATTGTTGTTTTAAATGACCAGCGATCTGTTGTTTTGCATTTAACAGAAAAAAATATTTTTTACAAAAAATTGCGGGGAATGTTGTTTTAACGAAAAATAAATATTTTGTTGGAATATTAACAAAGATTTTTCAAATGGCATGGTTTATCCATTTGACTGGTAAAATCTGCAAACGTAAAGGGGTATTAAAACTCGAAACTGCCACCGTTGCTGTTAGTTTTAGCAACCTATTTTCGATACAGCGAACACGATGCATATTTTTGTACCAATATCCCAGAATCGAACGATCGCCCACTGTCATACACACACATCGATTTCCGGCGTTTCGCTCAACTGCCACGTGCAGCATGTCTAACGCGAGCCCTAAACATCTGACAACCCATTTCACAACCGACTGATTCTCTTTAATAGCGTCGAACAAACTTTGAACCATCGGCCATTGCAACACGTCCTGCATCCTGCACCATGCAACAAGGATGCAGCCAGAAACTGAAAGCAGCAACAAGTCCCACAGATGCAGCCATGCACCACCACAATCGATTCAAACGACGTGAACGGCGAACTAACACCAGCATTCGCCGCCCCGTTCTAATGTGTGAGTTGGGTTGTGCTGCGGTTTTCCGAAACACACATCCACAAATACCCACGCTCCGGGGACCAAAGCGGGGCAAAAAAGCGATGTGTTGATAAAGCATTCGCTCGTAAAATTCCCAATTGATTTCCATCTAAACCAAAGTGCCCGAAAACCGAAACCGCCCTTGCTCACTTTTTGCGGCCGTCACCTGTGCTGATGATCCTGCAAATGATCCAATCCCGGGCAGAATGTACCATGAGTGGACGGGTGTACCTGGTCTCGAAACCTTCCTACACTACTTTTATCTACAGGACGCTTGGGAACGGCGACCAAACCCGAAAACCGGTCCGGTTCGACGCAAAAGAACAAAACAAATGCAAAACCTGGTGAGGAAACACCAACACTCCCCATGCCGAAATTGGGTTAAAATTCCGAATGAGAAATGGATAAACTTTTGCACTCACTTTATACGCGCCATGGGATTCGATGGATCGCCCGTTTCGTCTGGACGCCCCTGCTTGTGATGAAGCAGCCGGCGATGAAAAAGTTGCCCACCTTAGTGGAGCCGTCTTCGTCCGTGTGCCCTTCACCTGTGCCACACGACTAATCCCTGCCGGTGGGCAAGATTTTCGTTCCACATTTTATGAACTTCCCGCTCCGATAAAAAGCACGGCGGAAACCTTCTGCTTCTTTTGACCGAATTTCTATTTTTTCCACGTGCCCAATTCCTGCGAGAGTAATCTCCGGACTATTATTGTTGTCAGAACGATTGGTGGTGAAAATGTCTTCGACATTTTGATTCGTTTTTCTTGGCGTGCTGTGGATACTTGATACAGGAAAACTTGCTCACGTTAAATAAAGAGGGAGCGGGAAGCAGAAAAACGATGGCGCGCTAGCGAGCCACATGCAGTGTGGGGTGTTCGAATAAGTTGTGCGGTGATACCGCTTGAGACAAGCTGTTCAATGATTCCTGAAAAACGATGCACCGAAAATGTAATAATGAAGAAAAATTAATTTACGAAACAATAGTAAAAAAATGCACCACGATCATTTATCAAACAATACGATCTAAAAACGATACGAAAACGATTTATAGTACAACTGCATTTTCGCCATATGTTCCATCGCAAAATGCAAAAAACTTTCACAAACACCCTTTAAATTGAGTTAAAAAAAATACCATATCGACAGGAACAAAAGCAATCGGAGAAAAAACGCATCTTTTCTCGCAAACGTGCACCTTCACCACAGGCAGCCCAACATCCGGAGAAGAAACTCCGTAAAGTAGAGTAAATAAATCGTCCCGAATGCAGCACCGCCATTTCCCGCGGGACGGTCCCACTGCCAGCGACGTTGTGGGCCAAATAATCTAAGCGGCAAATAATCTTTTACCCGGTGATTTAGGCCACGCCGGAACAATCACCCTTTTGAATGAGAAGTACGCGACACGGCAAAGAAAAAAAGCAGCAACAAAACGAAAATCGGACGTTGCAAACTTTCTTGTGTTAGTTTTTTGCCCCGACTCGGAGTGCAGCGTGTTGAAAGATTGCTCTCTTTTACTATTTTTTTGCTGCTTTCATTCGGCGCGAAGTTAGGTTCTCGTTTTCGTAGACGGAAAACTCACAGCAAGCCACGATCACGATGTTTGGGTGGCAAAACAGCAGCAGCAACACATAAATAAAGCGGACTGGAGAAGAAAGCGCTTGAAGATACTGCCATCGCCTTTCGCCACCAAACGGAAACGGTAACGAATGTTTTCCAGCTGTGTTTACTTATTTTTTATCTTTTTATGGCGCCTTCTCCTCCCTCAAGGAAGTGACAATTTTGGCGATGGTGCTAAATCTCGCTCTTGTTTCGCGAAAAATGAAAACCAACCAGAAGAAAAAAAAAGCCTCAAAGCTAAACATAACTTATTGCGAAAGTCCTAGTTTGAATCGTCGACGCCGCGCTCCTGACACTGCAATCCGACACCATTTTCCGGCATGATTCAAGACCACCCGAGGAACAGTTCTCCGTTACAGTTTAAAGCTTGCGGTGAGGGCCGGAAAAATACGTACCCCACCCGAGCTGGAAGCGCTAATGGAAAATGGCAAATTTTCAGCAGCAGGCCCATTAGTAAATTGAAACAAACATTAGGGCTCGTTATTTACCGTCAGTATGGGGATGTTAGGAGTTCGTTAACCGGCAGCGGGCGGAAAAGAGAGAACAAGGTCGTAAGAATCTTCCGGTATCCTTTTTGGGGCAAAAATTCCACCAAACCCCGGGCCCTCCGTCCCACACCCAAAACGGGGAGGGATAAAGCGCGAAAAGTTTTAGTTATTTAAATGTTTCTTCGGTCCCGGGGTGGGTTTCTTCGGACGGTGGGCTTTAATTAGATATAGCTTCAGCATCGAGCAGAACCGGGCGAAGCAGCTTAGTGGGGTATGGTATGATCGTTCGGTGGTCGTCCTTGAAAATGGTTTTGGAGGACACGTTTTTAAAGCTCGTTTAGCTCGTTCCCTCGTTATGGGTTTGTTTTTGGGAAGAATTTAGAAAACCCTCAACCTACCACTCCCAAAGAAACCCTCTTGCGCGCTCTTTCTCTGCCTCACTCTCTCTCTCTCTTTCTCTCTCGCTACCAATCTCGTGTTTGCAAATGTGTGTACAAATTTTACGCACACATTAACACGTAAAGTACGATTTTTTTCACTCCCATTTCTTCGGACTCCCATCAAGATAACGATAATGAACCGCAGGAAAGCATGAAGGAACCGAAGTCAGATATTGCGTTCTGCCTTCACCACTACCACATGGGTAAATATTTCATGCCGGGATTAGCACCTTCCCCCCGGCGCCGGACACGCACTTCTTCGACTGCACCGCCCCATCGGCCTGGGTTTAATTAGCTCCGCTCAGCGCAAACACCTGCAGCGGTTTGGTGAGGGATGGGATGGGAGGGAATTTTACCGAAAAACCTAATACCAAGCCACGAACCGTGCAGCAGCGTCGGGAGCTACCTCCGATTCCGGGGTTGCGCATAATTACGTACGCCGGAGGCTTCACCCACCGAACCGAGGCAGTAGCAAAACAAATAAGATTCAAATTTAATTATTTCGAATTAGCATATAATCTTATTGCCACAATAATGCCCGCAGCCGGATTATGGTCGGGAGCTTACTTGTTTCCCTTGGCCCTACTAGGCTCGGGCCTCTGCTGTGTTCTCGTGCAGAATTTCGTCTGTCACCCGGCTGGAACAAGAGAGCCTGTCGGAGGACATCAGGATGCGGTTGCTGGGTGAGTTGAATCAGTTACAGTGCGAAGAAGTGAACCCAACGTCAGGAAACACGCAAACACACACAGGGCTCCCCTTCGGACGAACGTTGTCGACGGTTGGCACTTTCCAATCCCAACTCCGATTGGGTCGATTGTTGGTTGCTCGGTCTTATAAATCTCCCCGGACACATCGGGGTCGGAACGGGTGTGAACCGTTCAGTTTCGCCTCCCCGCTGACCACACTATCGAACTGCACTGTAACGATGCGTCGAAGCTGCGGGGAAATATTTAAGACATTTCAATAATGGACCAACAACGGCCCGGTCCTTGGGTGCGACGTGCGAACGAATGGAACGCAAACGATAGCGTCATTAGATTGGAAGTACGAGCGGCTCGTTGCTGCTCGGAAAATGGAATCAAACGAACCCAATCCGAACGGGACACGGCTACGAGGCAGCAGTACCAGGGCCACCACGCTGACGAGGGTGATTGTATAAATAATCCCTTTCCAAAAGGTGATTGCCATTGGTTTTAGCACGAACGAGCTGTTCGTCCTGCTAGGGGGTTCGTCCGGATCGGAGCGCACAACCGAGCGCAAACAGGAATCGGATCTAATGAATGTCGCCGGAATGTGTGCACCGTCCCTTTGCTGTGCAGCGTGTTACACTACGGTACGTTGGTACGCCTTGGATCGGGTGCCCTTTTCCCGAGTGATTACTTACCATTATCTTGTAAGACGCTGTCGGGAATGATTAGCCTCGTCTACGGTCGGGCAAGGAATGCAACCGATGCCATTGGACACCGTGGCATGCTGGTCTCTGTGTGTGTGTGTGTGTGTGTGTGTGTGTGTGTGTTTCTGGGTGGAATTCGGTTTCAACTGAAAACGCCATTAAATTTATAGGATTGGAACGCTCCTTAATGCGACATTTGTGGGGTTTTACCGCAGCGGATGAAAATAGTTTTCCAATAGCGCTTGCGAGTGTTTCATGGAATTTTTAATACAGATAAAAACATAATGGGTTCAAAAAAGACGAACCACAATTGTCTGACGATAAATCTGTAGCCCTGTTTGAGTATTTTTTATCTGTTAATCGTCAATAACCATTAATTAAATATTCGAGGAAGAATATTTTTAATTCGAATCATTAATCCTCCATATTTTTATTGTTTGAATCCTTCATAAAAAACATGTAATTTTTCTTTTCTTTTTTTACTATAGTCAAACAGAACCAATATTTTAGGTTTTGAACATGAGCTTTAAACTCATTCTTTTACATATTTTCAAATTTTACCTAATTTTTATTTAAATAATGTTATACGCAGGATGATGGAAATGTTGTTTATTTTTGCATATTTATGCCAATGTATAATAAACTTTTCTCATCCGAGATCAGCATACGAACAATTTTATAAAATGTATCGAAGTTTTTATTAAATCTTTTCTTTCTCTGATCTGATTAGATTCCAGTTTTTGAAATACAATAAGTTTTAATTTAAAATCGATTAAGCAAAGCCAGAATTTCAAAAAGTTGCTTATAGGAGTAAACACTACAATGAATTAAAAGTAATTTTTAATAATTTTATTTCATTATTATTCAATTTATATCGTTTGCAACTCCCAAAGCTTCTGTAAATCTTCTCAAAACCTCTAATGAAACGTTCATCAGCTTTGGTATGCCTCCTTTGGCGTGCTCGAAAAACAATGAAACCTGCAATTAATTAAAACCTTGCCATCATAAAACCCGAGCCGATTGGGTGGTTAAAATTATCCTTTACAGTTGTACACGAAAGCAGCCACAAGCGTAATCCAGCAATGTTACCGTGCTGCTGGGCGAAAATTGAGAAAGAGAATGTGCTGACTCCTGCACACACACACACAAACATTCTTTTACATCAGAAAAACTCACAAATCAAATATCACACACACATACACATACAAAAGCGAAACAAAACTGCTTCAATGTTGGGCTCCAACTCACTCGAAACCTCCCAAAAGCTGCTGCCAGGCGGCATCGGCACCGTAATTAGTGCCCATATTTTAGGATTATCTTTATACGATCCCACAATCCATTCAGAGACTCCGCAAAGCAAAATTTGAATGGCTTCCGCCCTTCCTTCCAACGCTTTTTTGCGTGTGTGTGTGTATGGCGCATGCACGTGGAACCCGGGCACAAAAACGCATTCCTTGAATAATTGATAAATAATTATTCCAAACTCATACCGCCGACCGGAAGTGGCTGAAGTCTACTTCAAAAGCGCTCACTAATCCCCTCGTGTACAGCATCGTGTACCACCCCATTTTGACGGACTGCTTGTTGCAAATCTAAATCAACTCTCGGTTGCCGTTTACACCATCTCCCTGTCGCCCTCGCCAGACCCGCGCCCGATTAGAGGAGCGTTAGTACAAGTAAATTGAAGCAATGTTTCTCCCGAACGGCAATAAAAACCATCGTTGTGCTTCGTCCGTACCGTCCGTGCCAGAACCGGTGGCCCGATAGCGCACAATAAAATATGATGCAATTAAAGGCAGCAAGTGCCGACCGTCCGTCTGGGCTGGCTTGCTGCTGATGTTTCTGCTGCTGCCGGTTTTTGCTGTGGACCATTTTTGGTATGGTGTGGCGTTATTATGCCACAGCAACATGCCAATCGCATCACCATCGGTTCATGCTATGCCGCTGCTTTCTACACCGGACCGAGCCTCAAGTGAGCAGCAAGCTCAAGAGCTCACCAGCAGCAGGGCTTCATTTTCTCCATGGAAATACATTATTTAACACATCGTTGAACAAAATTAATTGAATGTAGAATTGATTAGACTCCACGCTCGGTGTCTCTCCGAGCGGTGGTGCTTCTTTTGTGCTGTTGGTGATCCCTTCGACGTGATGGAAACGCCCGACCCGCATACCTACACGATGTTTTTAACTCCAATAAAGCGGTAACGATCGATACAGCGATGGGATTGTGTAAAACACACACACACACACACACACACACACACACACACACACACACGAACCCAACCCCGTTACGGAAACAATAGCCATGTTTCAGGAAATCAAAACACGCACACACGGAACTCACCCGTACTGAGCGTTTGTCCTCGACCAGAACGAGTGGCGAAAGAAAGCAGCGGCGAAAAATCACATCCCATCCGGTGCTTATTGAAAATGGAAAATGGAATACGCTGATTTCTGGCGCCGCGGAACCGGAGCGGTGGGCAAAAGCTCGACAGTAAACGGCCGAACGCATCCATCCCGATCAGCCTTCGACGTGGTCGATGAGCCGGAAGCAATAATGACCGCGGCCATCCACTTTCGGGCAGCATAATAATGTGCCAACTTTCCACCTCATCAATCCTAAAACCTCCCGGCTCCGGCTCCCCGGCCAGGCCCGGTACCGCTCGCACGGGAAAGCGTTCGGGTGAAATTCGTCGAAATTGAAAGTACCGAGTGTACCGGGCCCGGTGGGTGGGTCATAATTTTTCAAATGGGAAAATGAATTCATTACACAATGATGGATGGCTCATTTTCAGCACGTGGGGAGGAAACGCTTGCCACACTGAACTGAACGACGCAAGAATATCAAATTAGCGATGGCTTTTCCATTCCACGCGCCTCGAGCGCCCGAGCGTGGTGGGAACTTATATTTTCGCCTGGCTTGGTGCACAAGTTCAGCTCCGTCCGTTGCCAGCGTCGATGGGTGGATTTAAAATTCATTGCATGTTCTGCCGGGTGGCAAGTGTTTTGTTTAATTTTATCTTCCCCCACCTTCGTACTTGGGGAGCAATTGTGTAATTGAGCTCCTTTTTTTTTTTTTTGTTTGCCCACCCCTATGGAGTATTATATTTCTGAGCGTGAAATTTAAATAGTTCCTCGAACGTGACGTGTTATAGTGTTTGAAGGTAACTGCTTTAAGGAAAAATGGTTTAGAACTGGTGTCGGTGATCGACGAAGTGAATATTAATTTCTGTGTTGGTTCTATTGTTAACCTTATCAGTTAATTCAAATTATTAATC
>JXWZ01013920.1:0-10903 GCA_000956215.1 Anopheles farauti No. 4 | reverse complement strand
ATGAGATGATAGAGGGTCCAGTGGACAGCGCTGCAAAGTCGTTTAAGACGAAGCCAGCGAATCCTCGCTTTGATTGAGCTATTAAGAGTATGGAGGTGGAAAACTGGGATAAAAATGGATCATATTCGAGTGACATGTAACATGCTGTTAACAAGATCTCGATAGCTTTTCACGGGTGAAATTGATTTTACCGTGTCACTGTTATGAAAAGAGAAAGCATACGACGTAGTAGCGTTTAGTTTCTTCGTATCTGTTTCACAAGTTTGCACGTATCTGTAATAGCAAAGGGACATGCGTTCTTGATATTGATGGAAAAAGTATTCGGTGGTAGACCATGTTTTATGAATACAACTATCTCGAGGTATGTTACCGGTGATTACATATCTACCAGTGTTTAAAGGTGTCTAATTGTATGCTTTTCTTATTGTAAAAAGAGGACCCAATCATATAAACACTAAGGAGTGATCACTAACCTAAAGAAGGATAGGAAAATTGAAAGGAAACATCAGAAAAGGAACAAAAAACATTCAATAATATCGTTGGTTTATTATAATACAAAGTAAAATGTTACCTCTTAATTATTTCAGTATCTGATCACAATTACTTGACTACTGTCAAAAATGGTAAACTTAATAAACTGCTCAATAACTCTCCCCAATAAGGCCTTTAATTATTCCACTCGATTGGTGTAATAAACTTCACTTCCATTGGAACTACCGGCTACTCTTTAAAAAGGTGACAAAATGTGCTGCTCGCTTCGCCTACCTAAACGGTACTAATCACCGGGTGTCTGAAGGGCGCTCGATTCAATTACTGGCCATGGCCGGAATGCCTCTTCTCATGAATAAATGTGCAATTTTTAATGTTGCTCTACCGAGTGACCATAGCGAACGATCATCACAATATCTAATGCAGGAAGAGATAGCAAAAGAAAAAAAAACAAAAAATACAAAACCTGCCCCACGAAACCGCACCAAAGGTGGACGAGTGGACACTGTTATGGAGGCTTGTGTTATCTCGGCACCACTAAGGTGCGAGAGAAATTGATCGATGTTCATCTCGTTTTCTCGCCTCTGGGAAACAAATCTAGCCGATATTGTCGACTGGTGGCTGGAAAAGGGATTTTAAACAAGAAAAGGGTTCCACGACACCCTTCAAGGCACTTATCGGCATCGTGGCACCCTTCCCGCTTCCCATACCAATCCGGCGAATGCTAGGCTTAGTTTAGTTTTAATTTATTAGCTCCGTCCTGTTGGTGTGTTTTATGCATTTCCATTTTTTAAGCACCAATCCGACCGACTCTCTCGCCATCAACTATCGGATCGGATTGGTGCGAGGTGGAAAGACGGAGCGCTTACTAAGTGTCGCTGGCGACAGTCTTCTAATGCGTTAAGGTCGTGGTAGGTCGTAAAAGTGCGTGCATAGGGGTGCATGTTGGTTTGCCCGGTGGGAGGCCTCGCTGAAACTCTCTTTATGGCTGCTATTTTCATAGCGCTCCAAAGCGTCGCCTCCGTCGGCTTCTGGAGGGCTCCGAAACCAGTTCCATAAACGCGGGCAACGTGTACGCGGGCTGAAAAAGTGACAGCGACTAACACTTTTACTTGAACTTGAAAGTTCATAAAATCCGAAAGCGAAATTCGTTCGGTTTTGCGCTGGACTGCGCGAGCCTGGCCCGGGTGCCGCGGAAGGGATGGTCGTGAAGAACTTGACCAAGACGACCTAGCTGGTCGAGTTTGAACGTTTGCCGAACGTGGGGCGTGTGCGATGGCGAATGGTTGCGCTGCTTGGCCCTTGGTCCCACAGCTGGAAACAACTGGAACATAACGCCCCCGGGGGCGACATCAGGTCCCGTTTGAAGGTGCTCTTTTTTTTGTGCGATTTCTTGCCAGTACCGACCCACGACGAGACGCGAGCACTAGGCACTGTAGTTAATGCAAAAAAAGGAAGTTAAAATGAAACGAAGAATGCCACTCGATTTATCTAGACTGCTTCATATGTGTAGGAAGACGAGCGTCTCAAGCTGGGCGAAAAGCACACAACGTTTCTAGGCAGCATGCTAATTCATTTTCAAAACCTACTGTTCCATTACTATCACAGCTGGCTACGATTCGCGTGCAGAATGAGCGATGGTGATAAATTTGAAGTACAGGAATGTCGTGAGTGCATGGCTGGTTAGTACTTGTTTTATGCCACTTTGTAGCAGCACGCGTTTGTGTTAAGTTTTTTTTTATGTACGAAGTATGTTATTGCGTCAATAAATTTTTATTATAATGTTTTACATTTCTTTATTGTACAATCAAAATTCATGTAATTTTGATATTATCTGATAAAAAAAAAAGTTCATGTTATGAAGAAAAAGTAATTATGCTATTTAAAACAAAATTTTAAAATAAAAAAAAATAAAAAAAAATATTTTTTTTTTAATATTAAAATCAACAAATGACGTATCTGATTATGTACACATGATGATTAATGGCATCACAAAAACAATGTGTAAGTGATATGCTTTAAACGCTTGATTATTAAAATAAATCTTAAAAAATCATTTAAAACCCTAAATTGACACTTTTTTACTCATTTTTAACGACTTAGATTTATAATGTTCCTATCATAAGTAAAATGTATATCAAAATGTAAATGTAAATGTATATCAAAAGTAAAATGTGAAATGTATAAAAGTATGAGTAATTTCCAAAAAAGAAAGCTGTATATCAGACATTCTCATGTTTTAAAAGTATTTGATATATACATTTTAAAGATGAACATTATTTTTGCTGCTGATTCAGGCAAATATGTAAGATATATAAGGTTAGATTTTTTACCACTTTATAGTGTTTGAAAATTAAACTATTTGACAAAGTTTTATGATACATAGTAATATCATATATGATATGATAACATATGATACATAATAATAATATGAAAAGTAATATCTCCCCGCTCAAACAACACTCTGAATACGGAAAGCTTAAATGATATTCCGTGAGAGCCATTTGTACATTGTCCACACTATGGGGCGGTAAAACCGTCCTCAGCATGAAAGAAGACCCCCTGCGGTACGGTAATCTGTTACTCAGCTTCCGAATTTTGCCATTCATCTCATTTCACCGCTGAAGTCGACGATGAGGATGACTAAGGTAGATGCATCACCGAGACGAAAAACACATTGGGAAACAGAATGCTTACGCTGGGTACGAATGTGTTTGTTATATTTTCTTTTACACTGCTGATCAGTATTGTATCAGGAAAATTTTTATTGTATTCTATGTTTTGTTTCCGTTTTGTATTAGTGCGGCTTGTTTTATGTTTTCTCCATGGCTTTTTTAACTCTTTGGTTTTTCTTATTTTGTATCAAAATCCATAATATTTGGTCATTACTCAATTCGTTCTTAATTCAAACTATAATGCAATATAATGAAACTCTGTTTGCTAAATTTTTATTTGTTTTACAATATTACATTTATGATACATAATTGCGCAAATATTTCTTAGTTTTCATGTCCTTATTTCCACATTTTTTACTGTAAAAACTTTTTTTCATGTTTTACGTCTTGTGGTTTTTATAAATTAACTTAATTAGTTTAACACAAAAGATGTATTATTATTTAAATCCTTTTTACTAGATTTTAAATTGATATACATGATAGCGCGATGTATCTTTCACGCATTCCCATAGTTCAGCGTCATTTAGATAGCTTCTCCTCCATAAAAAAAAGTAAAGCCCAGCAGGCACGTAACGAATTGATTAAGTCGTCGAACTGACTCAGGAAAGCTACCACTGGGGCTCCTTGGGGCGTCAATTTCGAAACGGGACGCCGTCCATCCAGCCTGCGGGTGGATGAGGAATGACGCAGGATTGCCGAAAGCCTTTCGCCTATTTTGATTCCGCCTCCGTGTTGGGGGTCGCCTAAAGCGAAAGTGAAAAGTTTGAAATCGAACGACGCATGGTTCGTACGGCTCCCGTCTTTCCACCTTTCATCTGGGTGGGAAGTTGCATCGATGGACCGTTTAGTGGGACTTGTAATCAATTTAAAATGGAGGTGATCAAACCCTTTCCAAAAACCGATGGTAAGAAGACGCTCGCTGCGCATGGGAGCCGGCAGAACGGATTCAAACAAAACGAAGACACCCGGCTAATCTGATTCGTACAAAAAGTGGAGTGAAAAACTTTCACAAACTTGTGTCCACGCGCGTGCGCAGATTCGTGCCAGAGGTGCCGACAGCTTCCAGCTCGGCGTCAACATCTTCGGTCGATTAGTCTTCGGGTGTGCCCCTGAGGAGATTAACACGATTCGAACTGACCCTTCCGAATGCGTGGCAAACACAAAAGGCAAATGCATAATTTTGCATACCAATCGCAAAACCTAGCAGCGCAGCGCAAGAAGAAATTTGGGTGAACACAAACAAAAAAGATCCCGAAACTGATATCGAGCAAAATATGGTCACGTCGGTTGGACCATTTCGTTTCACAATCACGCCGACGTTGGTCACACCAAAATTGACCTTGACCGCAATACACGCCCGAGCCGCCGCGTGTTCAACCTTTGGGGGCCTACTATGCTCAATATAACATTTTTTTACCAGCTTTTATTGCTTCTCTCCATCTATCCTTCGGCGGAGGGGGATATAAAGACCGAGATTACAACGAATCGGTTATGGTAGATTGTGTGCAAATTATTATTTTATTCACCTACACCCGAAAAACCTGAACACAGGTTGTCACCAAACCAACTTCAGCATGTTTGTGGGGTGTCCGGGTCAAAGCCGTTTCAAGGTGTGTGTTTTTCTACTGCTTGCTTGCTAATAATGAGCTTGTTTTAGTGTGCAATTTTCGTGCAAATTAGGGTTGTTTTTTTCCTATTGGGGAAATCCATACGAGTTTATCCGTTGCAGGGGGTAACGATTTAATTTCGCTTAATTGCTCCGATTAGTGATTTAAAACATGCGGCTTACAAATCGGATAGCATTTTCAGGTTTGTCTAGAGTTCGTCAACGGCAGTGAAAGTTGATTTATATGCATGGATAAGAAAACGTATTTTAAATGCGGATACGAGTAGATAGGAAGAAAAACCCGATCGTATGTGTTTACATATTTTTTCAAATTGGTCTTGTTGCTACCATTTACCATCCAGAATCAATTAGAGATTGCAAATGATCGTTGTTTAATGGATTTGGAGATGGCCGGCGCGTGGCGAAGAGAAGCGTATTTTGCAGTATTGATAAAATCCGGTTTGGTCCTGAGTGGCCTTAGCTGTTGATGGATGGTGTCTAACTAGCATGTTGGTCGAGTAAATATTCACACAATACAGAGTCAATGGAAACCTTAACAAAACATGAAGTTAACAAGAAATTTCACAATCAAGATATTCGAGATAATTTCGGATTGAAATTTGGTTTGTAGCTGGCTGGATTTTTCGAACATTCAAAAACGAAATAGAGTTTTTTTTATTGTATAAATAAATATATTTTTTATAGTTCATTTTACTATGCAAAATGAGTTCAAGACTATAAATATCATTTTAAAACTGCACTGATTTTATCTTAAATTATGTTCATTATCATCGTCATTGTCATTTTTTGAGTTATCGACGAAATCATGTTTATTTGGGATGAAAGATTGGTCTAATCAGCTTATTTTAAACCTGGATATAATAAAAACGTTTCCCTTTCGCACATACAGCCAATGCATTTCTCCTTCTTCTTTAAATCGATACAATGTACGGTGGGGCTTGATGATGATAAATTTTTGATACTAATCCCTGCACAGATAAACTGGTTTACTAACAGCAATCAAGTGCGTTACATATGCAAGAGATTAGTGCTAACATACCATTAACCTACATTGATTGGGGAGGTTTGGGTGGCAACAATTAGCTTCGTGATCCGGAAATGTAGCTTCAGATGTACACAACCTATAGAGATAATTCTAGCATGAAAGCCACCGAGCAGGCAATTCGTTGGGCGAATTGAAAGGAATATGGGGAAAGGAAAACGAAGTCATAAACAACAGTCTGACCTGGGTATTTCCTGACAGTATGCAAGGTTCAGGTTAGCAAAAGCGCTGCGAGAATGTAATTTGTTGCACGGAATTCGGGCATGTACGATAGGAATGAGGAAGAAATTGGTGAGCACCGCGGTGTAAGTTCAATGAAACGTCGGTCTCGATGGTGACCCTTTCGCACCGTAGGTGTCGCAACCGTTTGGTACCAGCTTCCGCTGGCATTGTCCCATGTTTGTGAGGTGAAAGTTGCGATAAATCAATGCGTTGCGTTGTCGTTGGAAATTGCAGCTGACCCGTAACGATTCAGAACAGGGATTGCGTTTGTAAGCTTCGAGTAAGTTGTTCAGATCAAGAAGAAACTACTCGGTATAGTTTAAAACAAGGTCATAGTTCTAGCAATAATAATTGCAAATCATTAGTTCCTTTTCATTTTTAACTATATCATTTCGGAAAAAAATTTAAATTTTTCAATGTTTTTTTTTACATTAAAACGTTGTTGAAATGATATCGAAAACAAAATATGGTTTATCATTTTATTCAAATTCATGATTTATGGCACAAAGAGTACCGACAAGAAAAATGACATAATTAATTTAATTTATTTTAAATCTTTTCATTTGCGTGATTTGCTCAGAACATTGATTTTGGGGTGATATTTTGCTAGATTTTGGTAAGTTTTGACAACAATAAAGGCTCCAAGTCAGTATTCTCATTTGTAGTAGGATTCTCTTGTTCTTTATTTTACTATTTTTTATGTTCCCTTTTGTAACAAGCTCACGATTATCATAAAATACCGTGACACAGTTCCATTTCGCATCCATACACCAAAACGAATCAGCTGCAGAATCGTTGCGGCATTCAAAACGGGCAGAAGACACTTTGCAAATATCAGCTTTCCGAAATCGGGCCAAATTTATCATTCATTATCAGGTGCATTCATTATCTTTATCAGGTGCATCGATCGTAACAGTGACCGATTTTTCTGCAGTTGGACGTCTGCAAGGTTTTTTCATCGTTTTATCCCTAGTGGTGCGCAAGTAGTGGTGTGTTAAAACAAGACACAAACAATCGTCTATCTCTCGCGGACCCATCGATTGCCCGAGCACCATTGCAGGAAAGGAGAAGGCTAGAAATATGAAACGTCATGTTTATTTATCTGAATAATTTATAATAATCTCTAACCACCTTCCCGAGCGGCAACTAGTTGCATTACGTTTCTTTTTTTTCTCTAACTGAGCTCGGTCGATTTGCGCTGATCTTGACAATGACTTGCTTGGTTCCGGATTGGGTTTCATCGTGTTCGCTTGTAAGAAACTGATATTGGATCAGGTTGAAACCAACATTTCCTTGAGCAGGCTCTTAAGTAGGTTTCTTTCCAAGGTAGCCAACGGTAGAAGATATCAATTGAGTAAATTATGAACCATTACTAACCATATCCCCTTGCAGATTTTTTTCTATGCAACGCAAACGAAACGGACCGTTCACTGATATAGAGGAAATCACAATTTTACGTCTGAATTGCTTCCTCAAGGTCGTCTGCTGGGAGGGGTTCGGTCATCTATTGATTTACATAATTATGCATGTCAATGCGTCAGATTAGTTTGATTGCAAATTCACGATCATCTCTCACACGTTTAGTCCGATATTATGGATTCGGACTGATGGTTTTATCGTTATTGTGACTGCATCGAGCATCAAGCAGGAAGCTTTTTGGTAGAATCAAATATTTATGCGCTCATCAATCGAACCTTTTTTGTCACCGAAACATTTAAACACTTTTTTTCAAATTATTTAGTTTGTTGGTGTTTCAACAAATCGAATGAAATTGTGATGAATAAATCTTCTCTTTTTGAAGTAGCTGTTTTAAAGTTAAAGATGCGTAATGTAAGCTCTACTTTTTATAGCTGTATACAAAAAAAAGTTTGTAACTAGAAAAGTTTGTGTTTTATGAAAAAATATGTTGTTTTTTGCTGATTTTTTTTTATTATTTCTTACATGTTTTTATGAATTTATAATAAATGGAAATTAATCATTCAAAACAAACATTTGGAAACACAAAACAAAGTAAAAAGCACGCTACAGATGCAAAAATGCTATACACCTCGGCGTGAATTAAATCAGTCTAAGTCTGAAATAACAGGTATCTTACTTCAAAGGTATCGCACATGCTCATTAGTATCCGTTCGTTTACTATGAAAAAAATTCGAATAGATTAGAAAATTAGATTAGATGAAAAAAAAATAGATCAATTAGTCTGACGATCGATTAGCCAACATTTTTTATGCGTAACATGCTAACATTTGGAGCAGTGTTTTCACATGATTTACATTCGGCATACAAACCAGACAAACTCGAATCCCATTGTTGTAGCGATAAACGCAAAGACTCATTTCAATATTTATTATACTTTTTATAGTCCCCAATATTGCTAACGATTTCAATTTTAACAGTTCTGGAGGTGTTTGACAATATTATACATTTTCGATGCACACGATCGATGTCTTCAGCAATGTATCGTTCTCCCAGAAATAATCTGCCGAAAAGAATTTGCCTCCAGCACTCCATCGGTCAAGGACAGCAGGTGTGCGACTGTTTTGCGGAAAATTTTAAAATGCCAGCCGCGGGAGTGGAGGCGAGATCCTTCGATACAAGAAATCATTCATTGATTCGTACGATTCGCTCGAACCGCCAACCGTAACATGTGCTAAAATAATATTTAAATCAGCCCACCTTTAGCGCGATATACGCGTTGACGTGCGGCTAATCGTATAAAACTAGTCTGAGCTGGACGGACAAAAACGACTGAAAAGAGTGGATGTTGAGACTGTGTTAAACACCAATAGAAGATGCTCCTTCCAATTATCTAGCAAATATGCAACTGGCAAACCTTGGAAGGAACGATAGATGAAAACAAACGACTCGGTTTCAAGATGAAATGGCGATGAAATGTGGCATGGCGTATAATTTTATGCACGGACCCGCCAAGAAGTAGAAAAAGTATCTAGGCGGTTACTCCTAACATCAGGTGGACGGCCGTACCGAGGCTCTGGAAACCGGTGACAGATCAGGCTTGTGAGGAAGATATTTTTTTTGTAAAGCGGTACCTTGTGCCGTATTGGTATGTAAGATGGTAAGAGAAGGGTTGTGTGTCGGAGTGAGATAGAAGGTAGAGGGGGAATACTATTCGAATACGAAATTCAGCATACGAGTCCTTGCATCAAACCGAGGCTGCTCAGAGGACGATAGTTCCATCTGCCGAAGATGGGGATGGAACTGAAACCGTTTTCTGATTATATAAAGCTTGTGCGTTCATACTGGGACATCATCAGTTCGTGTTCGAACATTCCTATCACATCATCGTTGGCACCTGTGGCACGGTTAAAGTAGATAGTTGTGATAGTAGAAACAGTCAACTCCAAGCACACCTCAAAATGTTCCGAAAATTGGTGAGTTCCAAGTGTCCAAGCATTAGCCCCAAGCGTCTGGAGGTGCACCTGCGTACGGCGAGTTACTGGTACTGGTTTTGTGATGAAGTAATTCGCATTTTTTCTCGCCGCTGCCACCGCCCGATTTACTAAAGAAAATGCGACTAACTTCCTCGCAAAAGCTGACCGCAAATGACCGGCGGAGTGGATTAACGTCGTCGTTAGTATCAGTAGGCGGCAGTTCAGCGTTGTAGTACAAGTTTTAGTACAGGATCACAATTCTTCTTAATTCTCGCTGCTTGTGCACGCTCCATGAAAATGTTATGTTCATAGGAAATGTCATTATATTGGTACTGTTATTAAGGGCTAATCAAGAAAGTTACTCCTCAAGAAAATGAACTAATAGTAATGTTCAGAATCCGCCATCCAAATCGTAACGTATCCTTCCTTCTTCTCTTTCGCAGATCATTGCTTCCTTGTTGGTCTCACTGGTCGTGGCCATTCCCCAACGTACCTTGTCCCGAGGTGGAGGTGGTGGTGGTGGGGGCGGCGGTGATGATGCAGGCGCTGAAACCCTCAACCAGGACACCGTGATCAACGCGGACGGTTCGTACACGTACAACTACGAGACGAGCAATGGAATTAGTGCGTCCCAGGCCAGCAACGATGGAGTCAACGCCAACGGAAACTTCGCCTTCACCGCTCCGGACGGTGAGCGGTACGAGATCGTGTACGTTGCCGACGAGAACGGTTTCCAGCCGCAGGGTGCCCATCTGCCGACGGAACCCCCAGCACCCGACCATGTCATCAAGATGCTGGAGGATATGCGCGCCAACCCGCCAGAGGGCGCCGATATCGAGTCACTCGATGCTACCCTGAACCGACTCCGTGCCACCCTCGGTTAAGTCAAAAGAGGCATATTTAGGAGGGATGCAACGGAGCACAACGCCATCCTGATCTAGTAGTTTAGTAAGAAAGCAAGTGTACAGAAATTGTAGGATAAAGATAATGCAGTCCTCGTATTGCTCAAGTGTAAAACAATACAAAATATACAAAACCTCGCGCGTCATTTGCTCGGATCAATAACATCTTAGTCTCCTGTGAAGTATCTTTAAAAGAAAAGTAGTAGTAACCGTCTACTAAACCGTCAAAATATATTGTTACGGGCTTGTCCGGGAATTGAACCCGGGACCTCTCGCACCCGAAGCGAGAATCATACCCCTAGACCAACAAGCCAGATAATCGTTGAAATGAAAGACCTCAACAAGAAACGCTTTGCCGTACACGAACCCAAAAACACAGCATGTCGCGAAGCAATAAGCTTCCCTTTCACTTTAGCTCTCACTCCACCAACGCCTTGGTGAGAGATTGAAAAGAGCCTCCCAAGCAGCTGAAAGCTGAGCTCTCTGCTGGGTATGGCTATTTTAGGAGAAGAAAATGAAATGAGATACTTTTGGCTTAACTTTCTCTCGTGGCT
>JXWZ01013919.1:0-14945 GCA_000956215.1 Anopheles farauti No. 4 | reverse complement strand
GAGAGAAAGCGAGAGGATGCACGGCTAAGTCAATTAGATATGTGTTAATAGGTTGGAATTGCAATTGTACCAGATTGCTGCCGGACGGGCCGAAGATTCCTTCGAACGGTGGTCTAGCTTGGGTTTTTTTTCCTCTGCTTCTTTCAGTCTTCTGGTCACCGAACCGTCGCGGTCAGTCAGTGCAAATTTCGCACCTCTGTCGTTGCCTCGACGCATTTTTTTTCTCGGTCCGTATTTATGTGCGCATAGACAAAGTACTCCGGGTCGGGCATCATTTCCATTTCCCCGTTTTTCCGCACCGTCTACATCTCACCATGGTATCAGCGTGAGGTCGGTCCGGAGCGAAATGAGGTGCCCTAATTGGAGCGTCCATTGTGGTGAGATTGTTTGCATTTGGGATTTTACGTTCCGTGCCTCCTGATCCTGCCGGCTCACACGCCGAGAGCGTCGTGCAGGGAACTGGGAACCCAAGATCTGGGAGGTGCGATTAATTGGACGATTGCGATTTGTCCGTGGTTGTAGTGTGTGGGACCGGTGGTTGGTGGTGGTGACACTTTTACCTACATTGCTCCACCAGGTACTTATCTTTCGACCGTCTCACACTCTCTTTCCCTCGCTCTCTACTCTCTCTACTTAACTCGACCGTCACGAAGAGCCGGTTCTCGAAAAACGTGTCCTATCTTATCGTGGCCAAAAATCCGTCCCTCGGATCGCGTCGACCGGAGGGCCGGCGTTCTGGTGGGTGCTGTTTTTACTTGCTTCCATTTTCACGTACCACTTTCCGTGCCGTTTCGGTGTGTCGACTCTCTTAAGGGTAGCTAGGTTTTGTTTTTTCTACGTCTCGGTACATTTCATTTCCAGGAGTTCTTATCCTCCTACGCTGCTTCTTCATTATGCTGCTTAACATCAGGGAGCAACAAAGCGCTGGAAACCAAAAAAAAACATGTAAAAGCTACACTGACCGTTCCCGATTGCGATGAGCTTTTCATCCAGCTACATCGAGCGAAAAGAGGGGAGAAAATGTAAGACAAAAAAAAACAACGATAGAAAATTATGAATGGAATAAATTTCCGGTCCACCGGCGATAGACATCGCCGCCCGGTGTGGACACTTTCTTCGTTTCGCTTAATTAAACACCTTTTGCGGTTACCTCGCACTTGGGTCGGATCTCGGTGAAGCGTACTGTGGCATGGCCCACCCAACCCGCCCGATGACGGCGTTGGAAAGCGATCGATGCAACGGCTTCCGGCTACGGTTTCCGTGAATCCCGCGTGACGAGCGGGGGATGGAGGAGGTACGAAAAGGACGCTCCATTTGAATCGATCGGGCATCCGCCCAGCCCGCAGCGCTCCTTATCAAACCAGAAGCGGGAAGTGACGAAACCGGCAGCGTATCGGGTTTTGAGGATTAAAAGAAAATAAACGATTATTCATACGCATCCCATTGGGGTAGTTGGGGAAGGTAATGGTGGTGGTGGTGGTTTATTGATGAATTATTTATGAGCACCACAGTTCGTTCTGTCCCTAGGGCGACGTTCGGTTCGGGCACGTCCGCATACACCGAGGGCCAATTGAAGTCTCGCGTCTGATAAGCCGGAATATGACGTAAAAATGGGTAAGAATGCCGGTGGCTTGTCCGTGCGT
This sequence comes from Anopheles farauti No. 4, assembly GCA_000956215.1. Lineage (NCBI taxonomy): Eukaryota > Metazoa > Arthropoda > Insecta > Diptera > Culicidae > Anopheles > Anopheles farauti No. 4. The sequence continues at coordinate 13,302 of JXWZ01013919.1, read as the reverse complement.
TCGTTAGCTGCGGTGACGAAACTCGAACCGGAAGAAGGACACAAATCGAAGCGGAACCGTGATGAGGCGCGCTTGTCTTCCGACGCTCCGAGCGAAGTCATAAATCGACTTCGGTTGCGAACGGGGAGGAAAATTAAATCCAACCAAATAGTGGACTTTTAATAATTTTTCCTTCTTTCTTCGGTTGCTGCTTTCTTACCGCGGGGTAAGGGTGTGGGAGATCGAAAAAAGAGGAAGAGTCACGTACCGATACCGGATACGATACGAAGGGCGATTGATCACAGTACCGAAAAAAAAAATCAGTAATTCATGACGACACACTCTTCAACGATTGGGAAGCAATATTTTACGATAAATTAATAACCGCAGCGGGAAGAGTGACAACCACAAGGGAAGGGGGTGGTGGCTCTTGCGTGCTTGATGGCGATTTGTTTGGTGTACAGAACAAAACATGCCGGAAGGAGTCATGTTTTGATGTTCGGTTTTCTTGAGAAACAAGTCACCATGATTACTTCGCACGCCCTTCACCGCTTTTAAGCCGTACGGCTTTCAGCGGCCGGATGTATCATGTCATCAGTTAAATAATTGTTACCCATGTCGGGTGTCTGATGCGGCTGCCATCTTGCGGCTGCTTGCCATTTTCCCGAACCGATAGCAAAGCCAAGCGTCATTTATCTACCGCCATCTCTCCCGGGATGCTGCTCGAGTGTGTCTGCGTGTGGCTGTTGCGGTACGTCACTTTTACGCAACAAACATGCCAGCACCCACTCCCTAAGCCACCTCCCAAGGTGGCGAGCGACGAGATGAAACATTTCCGTACATCAAAGCTTACGGAAACGGAGCCCAAAGGGTTCAGGACCGAACCTTCCGTACGCAGCCCACTTCAGCTCGCCCGAAACCCAAGGGTGATGATTGATTGAGGAGAAAAAACATTGGACGTTTCGGGACGTTTCGAGCAACGGCGGCGAATGTCGGTCCATGCCGGGCGCGTTTTATAATGTTGTGGCCGGGAAGCTAAGCGCCGTCGAAAGTCGATTTGGAGCTTTACTTGATTGGAAGGCTTTTCTCTTTTCCAACGGTTTGCGGAGCTGGCTGGAAGGCACACGAACCCTTAGCGGAACAAGATTGATGAACCGCCGAACCGTCGGGTGGAGCTTCTCATTACAAATTTTCGAGCCTGCCTTTCGTGACGCCACGAAAGCCAAACGTCTCCAGTTGCGCTGCCGTGCCTGCTCCAAAGCAAACAATTTCCCCAACCAGCGTCATTAGAATCGCGGTGCCTAATCTTTCACGTGCTTCCCCCCTTTTTCCTGTCGAACTGTTTCGAAGGTATGTTGTTCACCCATCATCGCGACGGCAACCCGTGACGGTGCGAGTGCGACGTTGAACGCATCAAAAGCATACCCAAAAATCAAACAAAAATTCCAAACAGCTCTCGAACGCGATATGTTTATCATCCACCCCGACATCATCACCATCGTCCTATTGTGTCAACTGCCTCTCCTAACCGCGATTGAAAGTCACGGAAAACAAACCGCCAAAATGAAGCGAAAAAAAAATGAAACACAAAATCGAAAACAAACCAGCGCCTTCAACCGCAAGCAAATATTCCACGCCCGTTAAAGCGACCCGTCCAGCTGTGGGGAGATGAAGTTTCACTTTCCCTTTTCTTTCGACAACTCCCAGAAAGCTCACTCCCGGATGGCTGCAACAGGAAAGCTTGCAGAATCGCGTGCCCTCGCTACTCCCCGTCCATTTTAATGCTATTTGTTTAGCACCGATTTCACTTTCCAGCGTTCGCCTGAGCTCACCGGTGGGCTGCCGAAAAAAAAAACAAACCGCTAAGGTGTTGGCGTTTGCGTTGGCCCTGGCGTGCTGCAGGGTGCTTTATTTTTATGTGTCACAAATGTCCGTGGAGTTGTGGCTCGTACGAGCGGTGTGTTTCTTTGCGCCTTTTATGACGTTGGAGGTTGGGAAGATTTTTGTAATATATTTATTCCCCAGCTTACCAGGAAGAAGTCTGGGACCGAGATCAAGTCATATGTTGTTAGTGCATATTGTTCATAAAAATATCGATTCAGTTCAGTAATCATTTTAACGATATTTATAACGAGAAGCTTCTTGACATTGTTTCATCCTTGTCAAAGTTTCTTACATTTCTTTTTATCTTTTCCATCAATTGTCTTAGCCATTCTTTATTCATCTTATTTTTTTTTATGAAATGGAAATATTGAGAACAGTAACATATCCTACGCATAGAAACTGAAGAGACTTTAATCTTTTTAACCTTCAGCGGACTTGTTGCAAAACAAGCGTTATTTTATCAATCCATCTTTATTATACTTCAAACGTATCACTTATGTACTAAGGGATTTGAGATGAGCACGAAGGAACTGCAGTTAAGGAACCTATAGCTCTCTGGAATTTTTAATTTTTAGATATAAGAATGTAAAGTTCATTGTGCGTACAAAAATTAAAAAAAAAGAAAAAAAATGAGAATGAGAACACAAAAATATTGATAAATAAATCGATCGATCGATCGTTTACTTCTGCTTTTCTGACGTCGCACGGAGCTTGCTGGAAACCAAAAACCCGTTTTCATGGAGATTCTTAACTCGATCGTACATGCATACACTCATACGCAAAATGCAAATCAAAATCCAATCCTTAGATCTGTCAAAGCGTGTTACTATGCCCCCGCGCATCTCACGCAGGGTGTTTTGCGGTATGTTTTACAAATTTATTCCGCGCGTACGATCTGTTGCCGTGAGTCATCGCTACTCATACGCATCGCTTAATGCGCGGGAGGGAATTTTTCGATCGAGACTTTGTCGAGACGTAAGCGAGACCGAGGTTGGGATTTTTTGTTTGTGCATTTTCGTTTGTGTGCAGAAATTACGCCCGATTCGGTCTGACTCACACCGCAGCCCAACGGTCGGAGGGGAGTTGAATCAACCGAAAGAATCGCGACCGGATGATGACATTAATCAAAAACGAGGTTAGGTGCTTGCACACCGTCAAGCAGTCGATCGCTAATTGTCGCGATGGTAACGATTCTGTGCGATTGGTTGACGCTTTATGTCGTCGATCGGGAGAATAAAGGACAAAACGTGGGACAAACGCCCTGTTGTCGAACGGATTCCAACGAGAAGTTTCTCGCCGGGTTTGATCTTCCCATCCAGGATGATGGTTTGTGCGTTCGGGTCGCCTATTTCTTCATCGTTCTCCACCCATCGTAAGCTTCTTTCCGGACAAACGAGTTTTTTTTTCAATTTCAATCCGATTCAACCCACGCTCGAAACGTGCCGGAAACTCTTCGCTTCTCACCTAACCACCAACACCGATCCACCCTGCTTTCCCCTTACTTTCTTTTCTATTTTGATCGATTCGTTGTCGCTTTGCCCGTCTAATGACACATCAAAGTAGATGAAGGCGAAAGCGATTTTCCTTGAAATTAAGATTACCATCATGGGAGAAGGAGACAAAATCGGCTGCCAGAACCGGGCAGAGTCAAACACGGGCGGGAGCGAACGATTGCCAATTGGTGCCCGCTTCGATCAGGATCCATTTACGCGTTCAGCCTTTTGGTCCCACGTGGCGTACAAAGTTTTCCATTTGCCATTCCATGCCCCGTTTGATCTTACGACTCATCGATGTTAGCGTGTCTGGATTGGAAAATCGTTTTTTTTTTGTGAGGAAAAATATATTACAGCCAAACACAAAGGCTGTACCTTTTTCACAATCGTCGTTTTCGCGCGCTTATCGCATCACAAAAAGACCCGTCGTGGTTATTTCTTATTCATGGCCGTATTGTTTCGCGATGTACGTTCTCGTCCTCTTGCAGCGATCCAACCATGAGCACCGGGGCCGGAAGTGAAGTGCAATCGAGCAGTGGTCTCTGTTGGAGTCACAACAACCGCGAGACACTCAAGCGGAGACGGGAAGAGTCGGAAGTCAATCAAAGCGACGCTACCGAATTCCAACTGCATTGACGTGGTGGGAGCGTGAGCACCAGAAGGTGGGGAGGACAACAATAGCTTCCGCATCCTGACGCGCAATACCAGAAGTGCCTATTGAATCCGAGATCAAGAATGCTTCTGAACCAGCGTTCAGACCGCTGCCACTGAACAGTCAAGTGGCAGGCACTTTAACTGGATGTCACTTCCTAAGGACGTGCGTTCGCTGCCCTCCCAGCGCGCCTGTTCGATGTGTGATAGAGACATAAAATGAAAAACAGGGAGACACGAACGGAAACCTCGAACAAAACACCACCACGCCACCAGGTGGACGCTTTGCTTACAAACGCCCACAGGAAAAGTGGCCTTCGTGCACGAACTTCAACTTCAACAGCAGGCACCCAAACGAACGAATCAAAACGGCCGTCCCGCTTGAGAACGTCGATTTCGCGGCCCGATCGATGCCGGTCCCGAGAATTTTCACCCCTCGAAAAGCAGAGAAAAAAACGGAAAATTAAACTCCTTCCCCTTTATCGGCGGTGACCAAGAAAACGGTCGCGTCCTTACTGCTTCCTTCGTGGCAGCACGTACCGAATCCGTGCGTCGTTTGGCCTTCACCTCGTTCGTCCCGGCGTCGTCGATCGATTTCTCTTCCCCCTTTCCGGCTCGCAGCTGTTCGGCGGTGAAATTTGGCTTCAACTTCAATCCATCATTACAGCTGTTGCACATCCCGCCCATGCCAGAAATAGTCGCATAGAGAAGCTTTTAAATAAGCCATTTTGGGGCGTCTAGCAGTGGCCACCAAACAAGCGGATGAGAAATACCAACCGCAAGGATGGGTTATTAAATTTGGAGACATTTTAAAAACACCATCGGTAGGCGAAAGTTATTCTCGTTCTCTGCAGCCCAATCGTGGGATCCATTTTTGCGCTAGAAGGCTGAGGCGAGCAACAGATCCTAATCGAAGGTCTCTTACAAATATAATTCGGGTTTGCTGCATTGGTGGCAAAGTCAAAAATTTCGAATGCTTTCGGACGCGTTCGGAACCTTTATTCAATGGATTGGGATTATAATTTGGCTTTTAATAAATCAAACGTTTGAGGTTTGTGGTTGAACTATTTTAGTATCCTTCAGACTTTAACAGTGTATTTTTTGCTGCTTTTTCTGTTATTCAAGTTTTAAACGAAACAATTGGATTGATTCACATAAATGTTTTACAATTTTTTTCGTACTAATTTTAATAAGAATTTAGATAAAATGGGATAAAGGGAGAAAATATTACTGTGTAGATATAAAACGCTACATCTTAAAGAGAACGATTCAAGTTATTCTCCAAGTCAAAATATTAAACGATTCTCTAATCAGAGCACATTCTGAATCCTTTTGAAACGATCATCCGTCACGCAGCATTATATAACCACACAAAAGCATCTAAATATAGCAGCATAAACACGGTAAAAACACTTGGAAAAGTCATCACGATCATAAATCAATGCACAAACCTAAAGGAGATTGAGCGACCTCCTTCAGTTGAAGGACGAACGAACGAAAAAAAAACACCAGTTGACGGGTGGTTGCACGGGAAATATTATCTCATAAACGCTCTCGCCGTGGCCTTGCTCCTCAACATTTGCCACTGCCACTCAACAGCGCATCGGTTCGGGAAGGATTTTCGCGCACAGTGCATCAGATAAGACGATTGTTTATAGTTGGATTCGACGTTGCTCCCGGGGAGAGCTATCAGCTGATAGCTGGATGTCATATTTCATTCCCTTTTTCGACACCCTTGGCCCTAGTGGCCAACGGGTGGCTTACGGGTGGATCGACAGCTAGAAGAAGTGGAAAGAACGCATCCGCATCCGGAGGCCAAAAGCGGACCCGTAGCTTATGACTTGGTGGGCTCATTTTTCATACCGCGCGGTTCGTTCTTCACGCGAGATGCATGGGCCGTCGGCTACCACCATGGTACCATAAATATGCTTCCCATCCTGTGGATGTGCTTTCTCCGGTCTTTATTCTACTGACTGTTTGGCGTTCGGCATGGACGAATGTAGAACGCGGCGCGAACCACAACTACAATACGGGGACGCCTCCCGGGAGACATTTGGTGGCTGGCCCGGCTGCAGCAGAAGCAGCAGCGGTGAAGGGGACGGATGGAAGATAGATGGATTAATACCCCCGGGGACCATCATCGGAAGCATACAACAATGCATGTGCCACCTGATCCACCCGCCCTCTCCACTCCTCCCCTGCGTCCCGTTGTGGAGCCAACGAAATGGCATGAGATAATTCATAATTTCCCTACCCTATTTCTTCCACCCCGGATGGCCACCGTGTCGAGTGCGAACTGTATGTATGTATGTGTGTGTGTGGGGGGGGGAGAGTCGGGTTTAGAAGGTACGCGATGCTTATCAAACATCCATTTCCATCCACACTCGGGATAGTCGGAAGTGCTCCGGGGAGTGATAAATATTGTGCCGACCATAAGCCTTCCCCGTCGGCTCACCCCATCCTGGCGACGGTCGGAAAAGTAAGGCAAAGCCGTGCGGGTTTTGCAGTGCGTGAATAAATTATCTGCAAGCTTTTTATTTTGTTTTGTATTCTTCATTTTCGCTTCGCCTGGTTTGTAAGCTCGTTTGTCGCCACCCTCCCGGTTGCATCGAAATGGAACGGAACGGAACGGATCGCACCGGTCGCGATGGCCAATTTTCGGCCATCACTAATTACGAACCCCCCTTTCTTCCACGGGTGGGGGCTCGCGCGCTCACCGCCAAAATAAAAAAATGGGAAATGCGTCGGGAGATAGAAGATAGAAACAACGAACACAACAAAAAACGTAAAGAATACAGTTAGCCCTACACGTTCGCTGCACATTCGGGCCGAACAGCCCAGGGCCGGGCGGACAGGGGTCGCTGGGCAGCCGACTTTGACCAACCGACCGAATTACATCCTACCAGAGATAGCAACACATCCGCGGGAGACTTGACCAGTGGCCTACTTTTCGGCCCCGGTACTATGGAAACCGGGCATCGTGGTGGTAACAAATGAGTCGCGCTTTTAGGAAGCAGCTCACCCCGCGCACCGCTATCGGTGTTTGATTAGAACAAATGCGTCTAATGCGTGCGTTGTTTTGTTGCGGTTATTCAGTGTACCATTTCCGCTGTGCATGTTTGTGTGAAAAAGGGTTTTCCGCACCTGGTGCTTTACTTTGGTCACGTACCGCTGGAGAAACGAGCGCTTCCGAGGTGGGGCTTTTTTTACGGACACCATCAAATTCAGCAACACTAGCTGCAGACATGGAGACGATAAGTTTACCCTCAGCCAGATCGGTGGTGTGTTGTAGATTCCATTTGTTGCCGCCTTCCATCGTTTATAGAGCGTTGAAATGAATTATGGGAAAGCATACGGATGACCGGCCTGTACGTTTTTGGGGAATTTTAGTGATTCGGAAATGGGCATAAGATCACTCTGAACCAAGTAGATGCTCGTCTAGCATTACAATAGAGAAACAAAAAAATACATTTAACGTGCGAGATGGTTAGCGAGAAAAGATGATAATGCGAAAATTAAGACGAAAATAAAGATAATGCAAAAATGTTTTTAACATCTCTCATTGTGTTCTATTGTTGGTGGAAGCATTCGCATGAAAGTAGCGGAGGAAATTAAGTGCGAACCTTTTTGTCTGATATTTCACTCAACAGCCATTGTAATTACTACCAAGAAAACTCAAATCGATTTACATTCCAGAGAGCAACATCGTGAAATGTTTGTCTTAAAACGATCCTAATTAAATTTTCCCAGATCTGATGGATAATTTTCCGAAGAAATTATATAATGCGTGAATAATTGTGTCGCAACGTTGACTAAATGTGGTATTACGCATTAAAGAATGAATTTCGCATCGCTGCATGTTTCTATAGCTTCCATCATATATCAATTCACGTTCACTTCCATTCAATCACCGCATGGGACTTTTTTTTTAAACCAATCCATATTTTCTCCTTTAAAAATTTTGAATTTTGATTTTGTCTACCGATTCTGTCAATCATACTGTCACAAAAATTTTGAACTCCTCCAAGCTCTCATATCAGTAAAGCTAGTACCTTCTTCACACGACCCCTCTACTTTGTGAGTTCACCAGCATTTTAAATCCCTTTTTCAAACAAACGTACACTATAAAATAGAGCGTTCTTCAAGGAACTTTGTCAAACCATCGCCAAAGTAAATAGGTTGTGCGCGTTTGGTCATGTGTGTGTATGTGTAAACCGTCTTTGATCACACGCAGGATGAAAGATGCCCGCACAAATCGGTCCATGGGCATGCTCCGGCCAGTTATTGTTGTTTGGATTGCAACCGTTTTCATAACACACATGTCAACATCAGACACACGCGTTTGGGAGAGGCAGGGAGGGAGGAGTTTTCCAACCCAAAGCAAGCACCCTGAAGCAAGCACGGTCACGTTTTTTCCAACACAGCTGGCCAGTGCATGCGAGCTTTTTCCCCATTTTGTCTCTATTCTATTGCTGTTTATTTTTTTTTTTGTCATTCTTCTCCCTACTCAAGAAGGACACTTCCCGGTCCAGTGCTCGGTCTATAAAACGAACGGCTAAAGATGGGTCATGCCGAAGCCGATGCTATGCAAATTGCCCGATATTTTCGTACGGAATGTTTACCGATATGTATGAAATATGTTGACAAATTTGAAAGTTACACCCCGGCCAGGGGTTTGCGGCCCCCGGGCTGTTTGCAAAGAAGCTCTTTCGGTTGTTCTCGGAACGGAATTGTTTGTCGTTTGGTTTTGTGGACTGCAAAAGCCGGGTTGGTTGGGATTGGGGCAGAGCTGGAAACAAAATTTTGCACAAGAATTTCACCCAAGCACAGTGTTTGGCACATATTTTCATCGGTGTGCAATTAAAGCACCCATTTGTGTTTCGTCGTGTTCGACTTTGTAATTAATTAAAACAAAATCAGTGATTCGGAGAGGAACGGCCAAAGGAGCGCACGGTTCGTTACCGGTGCTTAAAGTTTTGTAAAATATTCCACAACGATCGCTGATCCCAAGAAAATGAATAAGACAACAAAAAAAGAACAGCTCATGTCCAGTTTCCCTGTGACGCAACGAGTAACGGCCCTACTCGACGAGCTCCACTTTCAAGTGGGTGGATGGGTGAGGCCTGTGCTTCTGGCAAGGGTTCGGGCAAAAGAGCAAACGCATAAATTTTGCGTCCGGTTCGGTACCCTAGTACCAGGATATGTACCGAGAGCGTCTACCCATTTGGCTGCCATAATTTACAACGAGCGTAATCTCAACCCCGGCGGTTCGGCGTAAGTTTGAGCAAAAGCTTAGCCGGAGTTTTTACACGCGCCCCGCTCGGTACAAACTACCCACACGGTAATCGTGTACAAGGCCTCCGTAACAAGGCGCTCCAAAAAGGCACGCTACTCCTTTGCTCCTTTGATCGTTCGGCCGTGTGATGATTTCGTGGAGTTTGGCGGGAATGTGGCCGCCCCGAAAAAGGGCCACTGCCGAAAGCTGACATCCATACATCAAGCCAAATCAAACAAAACTGACCCCGGTTCGGTGGAGATTACTGCCCTATCTCTTCTGCCCCCGCAGGAAAGTTTGCTGCCAACCGGCGGGGAGCGGTTCGCATGTAAACGAAAGTGGCACTAATTTCTGCCATACCGCTTTCCGGTGCCACAAAACTTCCCACAGCGAGCGCTGCTGATTTATGAGATGACCTCCCGCCAGTCTTTCCCCTTCCCACGGTGGTGCTGTAGGAGGACATGAAGTGCAAGCCTGAAAGGTTGCGAGCAAAAAAAAAAACTGCATGGGAGTGACCACAAAAATTGCAGCCTCATTTATGCGGGCCGCGCCGCTGTCTTTCGTCGATGAATAATTGCTTTATTTAATTACGGTCCCACCTTCCATAGTCTTGAGGTGAAGTTATGAAAAAATGCAAAGCCTCTTGACCAAAATCAAATTAGATTTTTATTGTTATTTTAGTAATATTCGATGACACATACTGTTTGTCCAAATAGCTGTCACTTTTGAGTTATCGTGATTTTTTTTTTGGTTCTTATTTTTTACTCATTTTTGTAGAGTATTAAGTTTATTACAAATAGATTATATAAGTCATTTCTTCAGGAGGTTTTTATTCATAGATTATTACTCACTAAACGTCAACAAATTGCTTGGAACAATGATGTTTACGTTCTTCAACACATCAAGGAAGTCATTTCTTAGAACAGTGGTGCAAAAATTGACAAACCTATGAAAAATTCATACCAAATTAGTTCATCGAAAAATACTCTCCGAGCTCGCCGGCGTCTATTTTTGGAAATTAAAGCGGAAAAGCAAAATTGTAATAGCAAATGAGACGCATTACCATTCCACTGGTACAGCGTCTAGCCGTAATACTGCATTTTAAAAACCCTTTTGAGGGCAATCGTAATCAAAACGCATAATGGGCAATGTTGTGCGTTGGATGTTCTTGCTCTTGTACGTCTCGTTATGGCCGGATGTGTTCCACTCGCGCGTAAACAAATTGTTCCCATCCGGTTACTCCGTTTATTGGATGCGAAAAGCCCCCACCACCGATGACGATCCCTTCAAGAACGATGATGATTCTTCTGGTGCAAAATGGTTATTATGCGTTTCCTTCCTCGTTCTCTCAGCTCAGCATCGTTTGTTTAGAAAAATGTTGAAAAAAAAAACATCTTCAAATCTCGATGCGCGAAGTCGAGCCTGTGGTGGTTTTTGAATGAAAAAAAAAAAAAAAAAACATCGGCCAAGAAATGGTTATGCGCGTTGTTACCCCACTCCAGCACACCACACACAAAGCGGGTGCGTCTCTGTGTGTAAATTATATCTATTCTTATACATTACTTTTTTCTGATGGGATTGCCTCCGGTGCCGTTTCTTCAGGTTTCGTGTATCCATCCCGAAGATGCTACAGTTCTTTTTTTTCGGCTTGTCTCCCTGTACCTGGCGGCGGTGTAATCTCATCGTCATACCGTCCCGTTCTCGTGCCTGCAAGCGAAGAAGAAATGGGGGCCTCTTAGTAGCGTTTTGTTGTGATTCCATGTTCGAAGTTTCCCAAAAGAACGTTCAAGCTGCCATCCGAAGAACTCGTGGCTTGATGAGCACCAGATGATGGGTAATGTGGACGTAAAGATGAGGTGCCGGACGACCTGGCGAACTCCTCGACAAACGCTCGCTCGTATTACCTTCCGTTGTTTTCGCCACTCGCAATGGATGAGATGCGATGAAATCCGAACTCCCTATTTGGCTTCATTGTATCCAGTGTCATGAAGCGATGATGACGCTGATGATGATGCGAATCGAAGGAGGAAATTATGTTAATGCATTCTACATTCTTCACCGCCGTACACCCGTTCGCCCGGTACGCAAAGAAGCTCATCATCGGAGGGAAAAGCCCGCCGGCAATCGGTCTCTGTATCATATACTCATTGTGAACGCTCACTCGCAAGAGCCCCTCAGTAGAGCACATTGTGCTCATTGTCAAGGTTGAAAAGACGCACTTCAGCGTGTATGTGTTCGTTCGGGTTTCTGTCAGCATCGAAGCGGGCCCTATGCGATGAGGTAACACACCGCCCGCCCACCCGTGAAGAGATAGCTTTTTTTCTACCTCGCCCCGCATTGTCGCCCGAAACCCGACTTCAATTGAAGTGAGTGCCTACGGACACCGAAAACCGTCCAAGAGCCCTCCGACAAACCGAAAACAGGGGGTGAACTTCAATACGGTCAATAAAGTCGCGACGGAAAGCGTGCGCTGAAAACTGGGTCACACTGACTTGGACACTTGGAGTGACTTGGAGTTGGCCGTAGCGTCCTTGTTGGCTCCAGTGGATCCACTCGTTAGGATGTCACAATCGTGCCGGTGGACCGAAAAAGCTGCAAATGAGATGCAAAATCGTTCATTCAGCCGGGTTGATTGTGTGCAGCATGAAACCAACATCCAAATGTTTGGACATTCACGTAATGCAATCCGTACTAGCAGGAGCAATTATTTGAGCAATCGAGATTTCAAGATGGTTTGCGCGCGATGATTATCTAATCTTTTATAATGTAGCTTTCAAACAGATAGTTCTTCAAGATTACTTTGATCGATTCATTCCGTATTAGTGACAAATCGTGGGAATTTATTATTTACAAATTATCACTAAACATGTTCCAAAGAAATTGAATCCCCATTTACTGCGTAATCCAAATTTGTTCGAAAAGTTTATCAAAGTTATAAAACAAACCACGATTTCCATAATACAAATAATAAATCCCATCTCGTTATGAACCATAACTCAATCCATTGATCACTTGAAAAAAATCTAAAAAAAATCCAATCCGACCACTCACACCGGATATCGAACCCGTTTCTTGTACGCTTACCAGCGACAAAATGAACGACAACGGCAACTTCCTGCAACTGTCACCGGGCATTGCCGGCACGTATACATTCACACGCGGGAACGGGACACGCTAACGAAACGATGCATTTCCGGTGGCGAGGCAACGTTTGGTAGAGATTCGTGTGCCTTTTTTTGTTGTTGTTCTGCTTCTGCGAATATAAGCGAATAAATGTCAACTTCCTGTGGTGGTGCAGAAGACGATCGCTTTACTCGCTTCTCTTTATAATTCTTTCATTTACGATTGTTTCATGCGTTTGTTTTTTTTTGTTTTTCGTTTCAGGATTTTTTCCAATTTCAACAATATTGCAGAGCAAGTGCGCGTATTGTTATCATCGACAGGAGCAGCAGGTAGGTTCGCTTAGCTTATGCTTTTTCATACTATTCCTGTTAATTTTTAATGATAAAGGAAGTTTGGGAATACAAAAAAAAAAACAAAAACATAAATCCAAACAGCTGAAGCAAAAACAAGTCATCGTTGTTGGCCAAAACTTGCAAACATGCAATCAAAACATTATCAATTATCAGCCGAGAGGAAAAACTTTCTCATGCTTAAAAGTACAAACAAGACATTTTCCGCTTTAATCCTTCTCCTTCGTCACCTTTTGGGGTTTTTCCTGTGTGTGTGTCTTTTCCGCTACAGTTCTTCCAAAAGTAAAAAAGATAGTTATGCGTCTGCAGTGAACCATCCGCTGTTGCTGTTTACGATTCATTATAATTTCCTGTTTTTCCCGTTCCTGGTTCTGGGCTTTTTTATTTTGGTCTTGCAATCGTCACGCTCGGCACATGCGAATTGCACTTTTGTCTCAAAACAACGTGTCTCATTAAAAAACTTTTACCAAAACCCAAAAAAGGGGCAAAACATCGAGACAAGCCGTGCATTTTGAATATGTTCAAAGAACTCAGAAATAAAAAAAAA
>JXWZ01013915.1:0-10502 GCA_000956215.1 Anopheles farauti No. 4 | reverse complement strand
AATATGGGAATACCACTAAACAGAGTGCGCCAAAAATGTAATCTAAATCGATGGCACGTATCAATTTGCTATCTCGGGTCATTTTTCAAATTCTACTGGGTTTCTATTAAAACGCGTATCATAAAAATCCGGTGCTGGTTGATCCGAATGCGGCCTAAAGCATTCCTTATCGATGGTGATGGTGAATATTCAGATATGCTGGCAGATACCGGATGCCGTGCTACACCTTCCATCCTCAAACGTTGGATACGGAACAGGGCCAGACGGATGTTGCACGATCGAAGAGGAAATCGGTCCTTGGAAAAGCGAGAGGAGCGTAATATAGAACGGACCGACGAAGGAATCCTGTTATTGGATTAATCAAGGGTGGTTATCTTCCGTCCTTCCGCTCGAAGGAGAGACCAGGGGACAGACCCGCAAGCCGAGAGGATTCGACCTCCGACAACTTTTTCCTCTTCTTCAAAGTTTATAAACCCTCAGTGCGAGCCGTAGTATCGGTGGATGAGGGTTTCGGTCAGCCCGGACCCTGATGTAAGTATGTATATTTTGTCCATTAAATCCTCCTGCCCGGCCTGCTGATTTTCTGCGCCGCATTTGCTTTCGATTTTTCTTCTTCGCACTCCGGCTGCGGCTCTTCGTCGCTTGTTTCAGCCTCCATTTAGATGATCCGCTTTCCCAAAATAACTTCCGGAGTGAACTGTTCGGCCATAAAAATACTGCTTTTATTGGCTTCAAATTGATCCCCGCATGAGGACCTTCGGGAACGGTGGGATCGGTTTTATACGTGCGCTTGAGCTCGTACTGTTACCGACTTGAGGTGCGTACGTTGGCAAACAAACAACCGTCCATCCATCTTACAGTTTACGATTACATGAGCGATGATGGGTTCGATTGGAATAATTCATCTTCCGGATGGCCATAAACATCGTCGTTATCATGAACATGGTGATAAGTTTTATTGGGTTATGTAAAAATATCTCATGTGAAATAATTACACGCTATCGTGCTGGTGGAAAGAAAAAAGTAATAAATAAAACCGTACATCGCCGACCACCTCAAACATTATAACGTTTCACTCAAAATATGCTCCACTACTATGTGGATTGCATTTCGGATGGGATTAAAATGTGCATCAAAATTTGCTATAAATTTGTGTATTGCTTCGGGCTCATAATCTCCGCGGATCTTTCGTTTTGTGACACAATAATAAGCTACCAAACTCATGAATCGTGTAGCGATCGCTTTTTGTATTTTGGCATCGTTACTGGAGCCACACAGCAGGCACCAATTTCTATTCTGCCCTCGAGATAATAGCATAATTGAACCGTCCGTTTCTCTGTTTCTGCAGTCCACAGAGCCGCACAAAGCAATTAAAATTGCCACAGTCGAAACACACAATAATTGTGTGATGATTTCTATAATTAACGGAGCGATAGCTTTACGCGCTAGCCACAGGTACATATCGAGCAGATCATTGCATTATATAAAAAAAAACTCAAACACTATAAAACCAGGAAATGGATTCTGCGAGGGGAAATTAATTTCGTGTACAGCCGCTTCGCAGAGCTACAGCGTCATAAACATCAAGGTGCTACATATTTTCCAGAAATACAGAAATTACTCCCACCTAAGGTCGGGAGCGCTGGAAAAAGGAAATGCACTCAGTGCATGAATTTCTCGTAATTTGCAATACCACCCACGTGCACATGGCCCTTTCTTCGAGCGGGCGAAGTAGATTCTACGTGTCGCACGAGTACGAGGCGACAAAGAACACTAGGCAAGCATGGAAATGCATCACTTTTTGTCCGGGAAGTCTTGTAGAAGCACGAACCACTACGGCATTCGCCTTCAAAGTTCCTTTGGTCTTTGCCGTCAAATATACACCGGTACCGTACGGGAGGGAGTTTACTACATTTTGAATGAGCTCCAAATTGGAGTGTCACCCCTCCAATCGTTCTCCCTTTCGACAGTGGCGCCAGGTGGCAGAACAACATGTGCATTAACTCCTTTGCTGTTGCCGTTTTGCCGGCGTGATGGCTTCATTAGGCTACCTGACGTCGGTGCGAGCAAATACCTTCGCTCAACTTCATTGTTTGCTTGCGAGCAGTTTTAGGTTCAGGTGTGAAGAGATGCGCAGTTTCGGAGACAAATGTAGGCCCTGTTACTCATTATATCCCCTTCCATGCCGTCGAACGTCGAGGGACATTTATGAGGCTCCGGTCAACATGTGCTATCCATTTGCATGACACTCTTTAGCGTACATTGTCAAGATACGAAATGTTTCTTAATATGTTGCATGCACATGCGTTGTCGACCTGCTATTTATTTTTGGATATTTTATAATATACTGTACACTTTACACTCACCGGAACTGCTGCTGTTGCTGTTTCGACTGGACCGGTCGTCGTGAAGTCCCATGCTGGTTTTCATCATGTTATCCATCACACTAGCTATCTCCATGCTCAGCCGATACACAGCCGCCGATCGTTCATACACTTTACTTCGATCGAATACTTTTCGAAATTTGAACAATTAATATATTTGCTTCCCGTGATTCACTTTAGGTGGTTTTAATTATTTGATGAAGCACATCGTTGGCATTTCAAGCAGGTTGAATCACTTAATTTTAATTTTCTCGATGTGTTTTTATTTTCGCTATCAATTTGATGCTACAATAAAAATATACATTTAATTGCAAATCACGAAACAAAAAAGGTAAAATTATTTTAATGATTGTAACGTTATCCTTACTTCAAGCATACAACCGAACCGGAATAATATTTAGAATTTTTCAAATAAATGAACTATAACACCGTCACAGCGAAGTAAACGCATCTTATTATGAATCACTATTTTAGTACAACAAAACACTTTTACGAAACACGTCTGACGATTATATTCGGGCCGTTCAGAACGACTCCATATGCATTCTGAAAGTTGACGAAAGAGAAAACAGATTATTAGGAATTCCATACATAAAAAAATGTTCACAACAAAATTGGTACAATGTTTCACAAACGGATAAGGTAGTAAGTAAGCCTTTACTACATAATGCTTTTTTCTTACATCCTTTATCATTCTTTGTACATTGGAGTATTTTATCTGTATTTCTGTGGATTATTATATATTTTCTGTTTCTGTTGTCTAGTCTAAACTAATGCTTGTCTCTTAGCCGGAGCCGGTAAAAATGGTTGACAATCATAGTTTGCAAAAAACAATAAAATTAAATGCAAAATCTTTTTCTTCCCTTAACTGCCAATTCTCAGTTGATCGTTGCGGATCAACATACTAAAGAACAGGACGTCTTAAATTGCTCTGAAATTGCCCAGAAAAAAAGACATCCCAACTTTTTGCACAGCGAGTTTTCAATTTTTTTTTAGTATTGTATTAAGCTGCCAAAGACAGCAGCCAGCAGCTATCACGCGGTGCAAACAGAAACAGCACGAAAAACTCAGAGTTGTGCTCGGCCCGGTTCGTGGCACTTTCTATGATAGTCGGTCGGTTCTGAGTAGCGACACTTCCCCGGAACTGCCTGGTGACTGGAAATAAAAAGTTATTTAACACTCTCCGTCAGTGGCCGAGAAGGGCACGCTGCATTGGTTGGAATGCTGCTCGGCACGTCAGAGGTGCATCAGGACAGGAAAAATTTTAGACGTGGCGGGATGGCAGAGTTACGAAATTATTTTAAAACCCCAGGCGGCAAAGTTATCGTTTTGCATTGGCAGTACTGATGATTCAATTTATCAATGAGGAAGCATGAACTTTCGTCAACTTCGTTATCAACTATGCTGCAATTGGCGGGAGGCAATGGAACGAGCGTAACACCCAACCAACACTAGCTGGGAAAGTTGCGTGGTTGTAAAACTGTTCTATTCCCAATCTCATTTACTATGCGGGGCTTCCTGTGAGGAGTTAGTGATTCTGTTGAAGCTATTAAGTAGTAACAGAATCATTAAGGGCATTCCAAGCGTTTTAGAACATTACTTTTCTGCTCATTATTTGAAGGATTTATTCAACAACGGAACTCAGAATAAAATGTCTTACAAAAGTAAAGTGCATTCAAGTATGTCTCATCCTTTGTGTTTGAAAATAATAGGCTTCAATTTCAATTAGGTCTTTTAAAGGAAAATATCTGTATCTGTTAAGTTCACACAAAAAGAAATGTGATGTTAAAGGACAATACATTTTGACGAATTACTTTCATTCAATTCCTGTGATAGTAAGTGCTTGTGAGAAGTGCATATACGTTAGGAACCATGCTTTACAATAAGATATAGGATAACGTTTCGCAAATTGGTGTAGGCTTTTCTTCATGATCCATTTTTAATTATTTTACTTATTACAGTTTTTATAATCGTTTTTGATGAATATCTACTACTCGTACATATCGTCCCAGTACAAATAAATCCAATTTATTTATTTATTCATCCGTGCCTGTTGGAAACCCACCTTGCTTTAACTGTATTAACATTAAACCCGTCGTAAAGTTTGTCGATGAGATTTATTAAACATTCAAGATATACACAATATGCTGGCACAACGATATGCTGAACAAACATGCTCAAAATTACAATCCATCTTCAGTGTACTTGGTTCATTATTAAACTGGTTCCAATTTAATCGAAATGAACATAGGTCACGCATACGGCTCCTCTGTCAGGTGCTCTATTCGTAATACGTAAAAGAAAGAGTGCAAAAATATACATACACTCACAAAAAAAAAAAATAAACAAAAACAAACCAATTCAATCCAAGCACGCCTTTCATCCATAAAACGTAACATTTGTGCAGCAGCCTTGCGGGCGACAGCTTCGTCGAAAAAATGGCAAGGCATCGTTGACATGGGAATTCATTAAACGGCCTTTCGTGAAGTTATCATTCGTTCGTTATTTGAAAAATTCTCTCGGCTTGCTTATTTTTCATTGAAGCACACCATAAACCATGGCGTTGCATACGAAATACATTTGAGTTTTGTCGGTCGTTCTTGCATGATGATTGCACCTGCAATATTGTAAAAAAAGTAACAAAGTGCGTGATCAGCAGTTATTTTTATTGTAAACAAACGCAATGTGCTACATCATTCACTGACGAGTGAATGCTGTATTGTGCAATCCCAGCAGACTCCCATCAAATCATTTTCGTTGCAAACAACGTCAACTGCAACAACTGCAACTTTTTTGTTATAAATATTTCAATCGAAGCATAGCATAGCGAGTAAGAAAACTAAAACTTTTTTTATTAAAGTCTCATTTTTCATTGGACAAATTGTAACATTTGTAGTGTAGTGTAGTAATGCTACATAATAATGTACTGTGTAAAGGTTCATAAAGAAATGGCTCCTGACGACATGAGCAAGAAGTTTTATATGTTTATTACGTAACAAGAGTATTTTCATTTTAACGGTCTCATTTATAAGTTTCGTTTTTCATTTTCTTCAATGTTTTTTTCTTTACTTTATTGTGAATGCGTGGAGTTGTAATCCTTTAAAAGATATAAATTGAAATGGAGTACGATTTATGAATAACATAAGAAAAAAAAGAACATTTTATTGCGAATTGCTTTTAAATAAATATATAGCTACTTTTTTATGCTAATAACAATCATCAAAAAAGCTTTGGTCCTTTAAAAAGCCACGATGGCATACCGTGGAAAGCGACTACAGCAATTATTAGCCAGTATTTCCTAGTCCACTATCAATGAACGACAATGAAAGCATATTCTTACTTCCATAGAATTCAATAGAAGATATAAAACGCCCCACAGTGCGCTGGATAGTGAGAACGTAAACTATGCGCTACTTTTCTTCACCACCACGTCCACATTCCACCCCGCCACAAAACCTCATCAATCACGAACCCACGCAGCCACTGCAACTAAATTCCTTTCCTTCTAACCCCGGTGAGCGTGAAATGAATGAAACTCAATCCTGTCTGGTTGTGTTAAGCTCCACCACCGACACCGACCTCCCTCCCCGGATGGCGGGCGTTAGGTTTTGCATGAAAAAGTTCACGCTCTTCACACTTCATGCTGGGCTTCAATCGGGACAGGCGGTAAAATCCCGCCACAGGGACAATTTATACCAACACACCACCACCGAGCACATCGGTGCATCCTGACAGATCCGGACGGTTGAAGCGAGCCACCGCCGCTCGGAAAGGTATAAAATAGCAATTTTCAATTTATATCAATTTTAAACCCGCAACCGGTAGCGCGTACATCCTTCCAGGACCCTCCGACCGCGCGGTGCCAAGTGCTGTCAAAGCGTCTGGAAATTTTTCCCTCCACCGGGTGCCGAGGATCGATGCGAGGAATTTCCGGATGATCGGTTAAACCTTCCTCGCAACGCTCACGTGCTGATGCATCGTTCCGGGTGCAAAACCCCGTTTGCAGTAAGGATCGTTAATAGCACCGGTGCTGGCAGGCGCCTACCCACCCACCATCCCGGTGGACGCCAGCCGCTGGTTGATGAAAAAACAGTGGCAAACCAGCGTTGGAAAATCGTACCATCGCCACCGTTGCGGGCAGGACGCGGGAAAACGCAACCGAGAACAAACTGCTCTTACAGATAATCGTTTCGCTTGTGCATCGGACGAGGATCACGTCATTTGGGGGGTACGATTGGGAGATAATGGCAGTTCCCTATAGAGAGCGTTGGAAGCTTTCTCGCTAGTGGAACTGTTTCTTTGGCGATAAATGAGTTATCTCCTTCACACGAACGCGCTGCGGTACTGACGAGATTTTATGGGCGAGGACGAATGCTTAAAAAAAGACGGCATTTTATCACGATCACGGCGAACTAGCCGGAGGATATCAGATGTCGTTTTATTTTCGCCTTCATTACTCTGATCGTCGGGGGGGAAAGAGGGGGGAAAGTACGTCTTTACTTACTACAGCAACCGTGGATTCGATAAATGAATAATGTCTGTTTTTCCACAATGCTTTTCCGCACACATCGTGTGTTACTACAAAAAATGGAAGTGGAAAAGTTTTTCATTCACAGGATTTAAATTACATCCGTTTGGATGGCACTTTGCTGTCATTTCTTGCATAGACTTTAGCAGAATGAAAAGAAGATCAAATAAATTTTACACGTTTCAAAAATACTTTCAATTTAAAGTTTAAAACCCAGCAAAGGTGCAGAAAATGTTTATGTCACATTTTATCAGTTTGTTTGAAGCTCTAATCGGCTCAGGCTATAATTTGACATCTACTTCCGGTGAAACTTTCTCGAGAGCCATCACCGAGCGCATGTAATGGAATCCTTAATGAACATAATGCAATGGGACGTACTTTTGTGTCTAATTGTTAAAATTAATCTTTTGTAAAACCACAGAGCTTTTCCCCTGGCGTCGTCGCCGTCTCCAACCCACCCCACCGGCACTAAACCAAACGCCGGCACCTAACTCTCGACCAGCAAACCCGCCATCCAACCCGCCGGGGAACTCCCTTTTGGCCGCAAAATTGGAAAAACACCGAAAACCCATCCGCACAGCCCATCTACGGTTGTGGTTCGTGTTTGTTCGCTGTCTCACTCTTTCCAACCATTTTTCACGAGTGCATTCTGCCACTCGCGTCCGCTCATACCGCACCCCACGCGGTCGAGTGGATGTGTAAGTTTCCCGCAAGGGACCGATTCGGAAGCATCCCTTTTTTCTCCGCACCCTGCCAGCGCACTCTATCACCGCCGGATGTCAACCATTTCCGCAAAATGTTGTACCGGTAACAGTTTTGAGTCCCTTCGTGCTACCGTTTCACCCTCGTCCGAGGGACTGTTTTGCAGTCAACTACAACAAGCAAGACACCAAATACGGGGTAGGCGAGCTTTGCGCTTGTTTGAAATGCGGGGAAACGGGATGAGCTAATTAATTTTGTTTCATACAGAAGGTTTTGAGCTATCGGGTGAAGGAAGAGCCGGTGTGTTTCATCAAAGAGGACCTTTTCTGTGCCGTATGGTGTTGTGAGGATTTTTTTTTAATGGAGAGCCGACAGACAGGGTTCCCGGGTGGGACGAGTTTTTCTAAGCGCGAAACCGAAGCAGTTCACTTTGACATAAAGTTACACAACCACAATCAATCCTTGTGTGGGTTTGGTAGATGATAGTTTGAAAAACTTTTCCCACTAAATAGTAGGCGTGGTAGTTTTAATCTACAGATTTTCAATAAAATATCAGTTTGATTGTGTGGAACTGCAAAAAACTATTTAAATTAAAATATTGGATTCCTCATGAAGCAAAGCCCATCCAATAGTAAATGTCATTTGATGTTTAACTCAAACCCATTCGACAAGAGCAAATAACATAAAAAATACTACTTGCAAGCCCACTCCACAAAAATGGAACATTAAAAACAGACCTACCTTTATTCACAACACCTTTATTCGGAAACGGACAGTGTCAAATCGAGAACCTAATTTTCCACCTATCACCAATAATAAACGTATCATCGAACGATGAAATAATTCCGTCTCACCAACTTATGTCTCAAATCCATTCGAAACTCTTCCCATTTTGTCCTTTTTCGTTTGCCCCACTTGTTCGGCCCAGAATCTCACTCTACAGGCATGTGAACTAGCTCAAATCCCAAACACACCAGCTACAATAGTAACCAGACGGCAAGAAGATGAATACGATCGACATCGTGCTAACCCAATCTGACCACAAACCGGACGAAATCACCGAAACCATACGAGGTTCATCCCGCAGGCATTGGAAATTGCGTCTGGCCAGCAGAAGAGTCTCCGATCGTTGAAGATAATTATTCCAATCGACAAAGTCCGATAATCATACCCGTGCTTTGGTTATGTTCTGTCGACCAAACTCTAACGTATGATAAAAAAAAAAGTTTTGGAAAGCCACACAATCACGGACGTTCACGGCTGCTACTATCACATGCCGGAAGCGGGAAACGGTTGTGTTCGTTCTTTGTATGCTTCCGGTGGACTCATTATCGCTTATGTTCGGTCAGCCATTGACCCACTAGCCATTAGCACTCAATTTTGCTCATAAAAGTACACCACTAGATGATGATCAATGCTTCGACATTTCTTCAGCCGTTTGACACCTTTCTGGATGTGCCTTTGTTTGTATAATTAGTCTACTAATTTGCCGAGCAACTTGCCGATAGTGCAATTTCGACAATGTTGCCAGACATGGCGACATGCTTGACTAGATTTTAACATGGCAATCGTCGCGTGATTCAGTGATGCTGAAGTGATATTTACAATATGAAATTTCACTATCATCGTGAATGTTTAAAAGACAATTATTCTTTACTGATCACTACCCAATATTCTTTTTATGATTGCCATAATAATCCAGCGCTGAATTAGCGGATCAAATAAGATCATTTTGAGTGTCAGCTGATTTTCCAAATTTTGATCATGCATATCAGCGTATACCTCCAAGCAAGGGGTACAAAAACATTTAAAAGCACAACAATTTAACAATCATAAGACGCACTTGAAATTCTCTGCAATTCCTTAGCTTATATTGTCCCTGGTAGCTTTTATGCCACAGCCAAATGTTTTTAGATTATTTTATCAGATAAAAATATTGCGTAACAGGTTTGAATTATCATTTAATATCGTATGCTTTGGGATGTGTCATTGTAAGTCGAGCATATTTTTTTTAAAATGGTACCACGGATACGAAAGGAATAAAGAAGGTTAAGTAATGACAGAGGATTCGAATTTAAATGGCTGCAGTAAATTTTAAATTGTTATGAATCATATAGTGTATTAAAGTAAATGGTGATCTATGTACGCGAATAGTTGTCAGTTTCTTAAACTAGTGCAAAAACCGCCTTTTACATAGGAAAAAAGAAAACTAATTAAGATTCTATAATAACTTTGCTGCTCTTACTGTGGAAATTGAGAATTTATTTTTCACTTTTATTTAACCAGTCAAAACGGCCAGGTAACAGGATTTATGCCAAAGTTTCAAACTTGTTTTTGGTTTGTTTCGTTTTGCTTTTCCAATTGCCTTAATCTAACGAAACCCATATACTGATGGATACACCAGTTACAACTATTGACTTATAGTACAATTTGAATAAAAAAATTCATTTGAAAATATGACCTCACAGTTTATAACATGTAGATATACAATAG
Source organism: Anopheles farauti No. 4 (assembly GCA_000956215.1). Classification (NCBI taxonomy): domain Eukaryota; kingdom Metazoa; phylum Arthropoda; class Insecta; order Diptera; family Culicidae; genus Anopheles; species Anopheles farauti No. 4. The sequence goes on along the minus strand of JXWZ01013915.1, from coordinate 395 downwards.
AAAAACTATCGATGATTTTTGTGTGTAATTTTCTTTAAACTAATCATAAATATTCGAAAAATTGTACCAAAATATCAACACTGTATTTTTCCAGGTTTTAGCTTGGCTTTATCAGTTTTTAAAACCAAATGATATGAACGGTTTTTAATCTTGAGCAACGGTATCATAATTTAAAGCAATGCGTATCGCTCGACGCGTTTGCATGATCCAACGCGCTTATTCCGTCATTCTCGTTTCGTTCGCTTTATCGCTTCCGAACTCGACACACACAGGCACACAGGAATACACTCCCGATACTCCGATAGTACACCCGGGATCTCTAAGCAGCAGCTCTGTCTCTCTTTTTCTCGCTCTTACACGATCGTGTCGTTCGTTTGCCCTCGCGTTCGGCCGCA
>JXWZ01013908.1:0-10712 GCA_000956215.1 Anopheles farauti No. 4 | reverse complement strand
AGCAGGATGGATGTGATAGGCGAGCATTTCTGTTTGTTTCTTCTCCAGCGAACCGCTAGGATTCGTTTCTCCACGGCAGTTCGAGCAACCATCGTGTGTCCCTTATGTCGAGCAGCAGCAGCAGCAGCAGCATATGGGAGTGAAATAATAACGAAAACCCACCGACCGCCCGGGCGGAGAAAGTAGCGAGCGATGTAATAACGCGCGTGCGAGATGGGTGAAACTCAGTTGGGAAGGAGGAGGAGGTGGCCTGCGTCATCGTCATGATCAGCATCATTGTGATCAAAAGCGTTGTTACTGGCGCTTTCGTCTCGTGTGTGTGTGTGTGTGTGTGTGTGTGTGTGTGTGTCTGCGTGTTTATCCTACGCAAACAGTTCATCATCGTCATCGCGTTCGGTCGTACGTCAAGAGGGCAACGGTTATGCGAGCACGAGGCACAAGCCTTCGACGAAACCAAAATTCCAATATCCCGTTGTAAGTGCCGGGCGGGTGGATTTTTCCACCTTCCTCACCCCTTTCGGAGCCACCCGAACACGAGAGTTTGCAGGAATTTCCAAGTTTTAGCCCACACTTGACCCTAATACTGCGCGAGAGAACAACGCTCTAATCAGGAAGCGACCGTTTTACAACTCGACCCTCTCGGTTTTGGGGCGGTTGTTGTTTTTTTGTTTGCACGAGCTAAGCACACTGCCCTCCCCCTTTCCTATTCCCTGCCATAACACCCAACACCAGTCATGATGTGCAGTAATCGATTTGCTCTGTAGGCAAAACGTTCGCATTTCTTGCTTCTTGCTTGTTGCACACCCCGGAACGGTCTATCGGGATCAGGTTCTGTTTTGCGTCAGTCAGCTGATAAAGCAAGATGACTAAACGGAACACGCCGGGAGCAGTAACGCTGCTGAATGTTCATGTTTTTCACGTGTGCCCCTTGAGGATTGTGTGGTTCTGGATTTTGCTCGAATTCGAGAGATTTTTTTTCTTCCTCGGATGAGAGAATGAAGTTTTGGGACTATTTTTTGGTCTGGACGGCAAAAAGTGGAAATAAAAATCATTCAATCAGTATTTGAGTGCAATGTAGAAGGCAGAAAAAAAAAATTTTAAAGGATTTTTTTTGTAATTCATTCTTGAAGAATGGGTTATTTGGGTTATTTTGTAACCAATGGTAAACATTTGAAAAACACATATTAAAATTATATAAATATAAATATATTCATTAAAATGAGAACTCAAACCCAACAGAGAAAATAAGAACACAATTCTAAATTTTTCTAATCTAATTTTCTAATCACGCATGCATGAATTTAAATACGTCGTTTTATATTAAAAAGGAAGACGCTTTATGTTTTTAACAAAACTAATTTTAATGAGGAAAGCTTGACTAGAATAATGAAAAAAAAAACAACTAGCTGTTAGTTAATAAATTTACACAAGATTTGAGGTGAGTTTAATATAAATATTTCATAGACAAGAATATATTGTTAGATCAACGTTTTTAGTGGAAAATTTCCTCTGATTTGCTCTCGAAACAAATTGCTGAAACATTTAATGTTACTTATTGTATGCTAAGGGATTGAAAAAACTTAAAAAACATGTCTTCACTCTTAAAAGCATTTTAAGTTCTGAAAATAATAGCATAGTAGATGGAAGGTAAATAAAAAAAAGATAAACAGTGAAAAAGTGAAAGAAATGTTAAATACAATCACGAACAGCATTGTACTACACAAATAAAGGAATAGAACGATTAGACAACTCAAGGTTCAATGTTACATCGCTCATTTACATAACACCCAAACCACCCCTGGAAAAGTCATTTTACACACGTCGTAAAGTCATTACGGAGGAATATTTATCTGATTTTAAGCTACATTATGTTCCGCACATGCGGTTCCCCAGCCATTTTTACATTCTTTTCTATGCGCTGCAACACATATTGCCTGGAAAGGGGGAGAAGTGGGTGATGATGATGATGATGCTAGGACCTCTCTATGCCCGTACCCGCCCAGGAATCTGAGGCGTGGAATCTGAGCAATCAATCAATAGCGAGAAACGGGCCAACCCAAGTACCGCTGTTGCGCTGCCGGTGATCATGAATCAAATTCTCTCCGCATAGCATGAAACGCTGCTGCAGTGGAAATTCTTCTCGCTTGTCTCGGAGGAAAAGATCAAAAGCGTGGAAAGCATCCCATGTGCTGCTGCTGCTGGAGGCATGTTATGGAGGCACGCGCATATTTCTACACATGTCGATCATCATGTGGAAAGATCAAACACAAAGCTAACGTAGGTTTGAGGATCGTTCGGTTTTTCGGGGAGGAGAGGTGGCTTCTCATAAAGTGTGGTACCACTTTCCACCAGTGACACTGTGATGGGTTGTAGAGCTTCCTCCTTACAACCACCGAAAACGTCCGGATGGTTCCGATTCGTTTGTACACCCCAACGGCGACGGAGACTCAAGTTCCACAGACAATAACCAAACAAAAAAAATTTTTTTTTCTAATGTTCATGTTTCACGCTCACGACTGCTTACGAAGACGAACGAACCAGACGGTAAATAAACACTAAAGGTACAACCCACCAACAACACCCAGACAGGCGGAAGAACGGTGGTACGGGCCGTTGTACCGCGGGCTGTAGGCGGCAACTGAACTATAAAGCGCAAAATTCGATTATAATTCACACCAAAACTTTCAGTGCTTCATACGCGCAGCGCAACGAAAACGGAACACATGTAAATTCAAAATGTGACCCTGGGTGCATAATGGAACCGACGCACTGGGCTGGAAATCGAATGGTATGCGGAAACCGGCCCACCGCACTTGCCCCAGTCCGGGTGGGTGGTGAACTTTCAAACCAATTCATTGCCCCTTTACTTGTGCGATATGCAAAACACCGATATAAACTATTATTTCGAGTCCGGTTGGAATGTTTCACGCCAAGCGTAACGCGCGAAATATTGTTTTAACACCATTAAAATTTGCGGAAGACAAAAACAATCGTGATCAAGAAATATGTGGAAATTTTTTATACTTGTAGGCTCTAAGGTTAATTTCTAGGTTAATTTCAATCGCATAGAAAATTGCACCACTGACTTGACTAGATTATGATTTTACTAGAATAAATCAAATCCAGAATAAATTGCGGTCCAGACTAAAAAGCACAATCGGCAAAGTACCAAAAGTGGGGAGAATTTCTGTTCTATTAATCAATTATTACTCAATCTACAATGTATCGAAACGTAAAACGTTTCAAACTGTAGTATAAATTCTTTGAACGTTGCTAATTTCAGGAAAATTCCATGCCGTCCTATCTCGTTAAAAATGATACGATAGTACAAATAAGCTAGCTGTATTGAAATTAAAATTTAAAATGGATGAAATGCAACTATTTAATCCATTTGAAATTAATAATGAAATAAAGCTAATATCAAAAGATAAAAAACATAAAAGATTGAAGAAATGTTAATATTAAAACAAAATATTTTGAAAGCGATCAAAGAATGTCAAATTATTGACAACGTTAAAGAAATTATTTGTTACAACCGTGCCAAAGAGTTGTTCAAAAACATATTCAAAGTGACAAAATTACAAAGTGACACTTTAGACAATTTTCATGTGAAAAAATAGATCTCTTAAAGTGTGCAACTAGGTTTTAAAAACAAATTAACAATATATGAAAACGCTGTTCCCCTTATTAGCTAGCGTTTATTAGACTCATTACGGAGCAAGAACAATCATAGCAACGAAAACTCCACGAGACAACAATCGCAAGGCTACTATGATCACTCGAAAAAGGAGCATTCCTCGTTCTTCCCATACCAAACGTAGCCAGTACATTCTATTCTTCGATCATAGCATATAATTTCCGTCATATTCCCATCCCAAACTAACAACACAAAAAAATGACAACATAACTACAGCAGAACAAGAAACAAACCCTTTCTCCAGGCCTTATAGGCCGTTCGTTTCCTCCAAACAGCACAGACACACACACAACTCCAACAACCCCACAATAAAGACGGTTTTGTTGGTGGTGGTGGTGGTGGTGGTCGTGATGGGGACTGAAAAATTTCTCGCCCAACACGCAGCGCGGCAAGTTTCGCGGTTCCTAACCTTCGCTTTCTTCTTCACCATCTCCGGTTCGGTTCTTCGGGCTGCTGTTGCTTCATCATTCTGCACGTTTTACCTCCACCGCTCGCGCATTCACGCACATTCGCTGTTCGCACATCTTTTCCGCCTCCTTTCCGCGGTTTGGTTTTGGTTGTTTCTTTCTTCTCGTTCTTTTTTTTTTCTTACAAATTACCGCCATTGCGTCTCCCGGCGATACTGCTAAAGCCTAAAGCCTGCTGCTGCCGCGGCTGCTGTTGCTGCTGTAGCTTCTGGAGCCATCATCAACATTTTTCCCCTCAATCATGTTTTTGTTGGCTGCCTTTTGCTCGGCCGGCTGTTTTAGCTAACTTTTGCTCCTCCGTTCCCCACCCCCTTTGGGTCGATGGGAGAATCCTCACGAAACTACCGCTGTTTTTCACACCACCCGGCTCACCCTCGCCCAGGGGGTTTCGGGTCGCACCAGTCTAACAATTCCCAATTCCCACTTCCCCCGGTCCCGCTGAAACGAGATCGGTGTGCGGGGGGGAGGGAGGGGGGAGCCTGAGTAGAAGATGCGAGGCCGATGAATGATTCGATCTTCTGCTCCCGAACCGCTTTCGTTCGCGTGTGTCTGCCGAGCTGGCGCGCAAAACCTCCGAGGATTTGGAGGAACTTTGCTCTCCATTTTCGGAGAAATTGCCCTAATGTAGGCAACCCGGTGTACGGTTCCTCCCCCTCCCATTCCACGGATTCGGGCAGAAGGGGCGATGATTAGAGCAGCGGTACACGTTCTCCTCCAGATACGACTCGCCTTATGGCAGATCGGGTCTGATCAGGGCTCGGCAAATATGCTTTTCACATGAAAAAATGTTTCCACGTCGATTCGATTGCTCATTTTAGTGAACAGTTAGCTCAGGAATCAGGAAAAGAACTTCCAAAAATTGGCTCCCAACAGAACAAAACTCCTTTTTCTAGAAAAAGTAATATAAACGCATTGACGTAATGGAAGTAAGAAAACCTAAACAGAATGAATAACTACCAAACGCTATCCTTAAAAGTTTCTTCTCGAGACAGAAAATCCATGTACGGTTTTCAATATAACCATTTCATTTTTCTCATTTTTTAGATTCCCATGAGTTTTTCCAGCCGATTGAAAAAAAAACTAACAAATAAAGATTTCGTTTGAAACGACTACTTACAAATTCTATTGCTATTTTCTTGCATATGAATTATTCTAGAAAAAAAAAACGCAATCTAAGGTCTGATTATGTTCGCATGTTTTTGGTAAAGTATGGAACCAGAAGAGAAGTTCTTATGTTTTATTTATGTTTCACTTCTAATATTGCGGTAAAATTTTGTTACTTAAGATGATTCTATACTTCCCAAGTCCAATAGCAGTTGTACTTAGTGTGTGGCTGACAAGAATAACCAAATTGAATTTTGAAATGATTTCCTCACATAGTAACAAGAACTGATTAGGTGTTTAAAAGATATTTTGACTGTTAAAGATATTTCGACTGTTAATTTAATAATAATTCAATTAACTTTATGGGACTTTTCTAATTAGATTCATAATATAGCATTAAAAAAAAATAAAAATATTTACATCAAGCGTTGATCCATTTCAGTTGAACTAAACTCGTTTTCCGTGCCCTGGACGCTCAGTCGAGTCAGACGGAAACCCACCAGACCGGACAAAATCTCGCCCACCAAACTGTTATGCGAATATGCGTTACCGCTAATGATGATTTTGCCGCTGGGTAAGCTGATTTTTGTTTTCTGTTACCACCATTGAAGCAGCAGCTGCTTAGTTAGAGGGGCAAAGTTGCCACTGGAGATGGCATGTGGTTCGATAGTGGGCTGATGGGAAGGAAGAGGATAGAAGATGACCCAATCGGGAAGCGATATTCAACAAGTTAACCCCCGACGCATACCGGTCGGTCGGTGTGGAAAGAGTGACCCACTGGACCCACTGGATGGAAAAATGGCGAAAAATGCTGATCTTCCCTTGATATTGTTCCCTGCCACGACGATGCTGCAGATGATAAGACGATTGCCTGTATGCATGCATTCATGCCCGACAAAGAGTCGTTGTTACAGCGCCCAGGCAGTACACGCGCCTACACACACTCACACGCGAACGCAGTCGCATTCACGGTGTACAACTACAACCGCACACGGAAGGAAATACGAACCTCAATTGTTTATGTTACTGCAACACGCCGCTCCTTCTTGCTCCCTCTGGTGCCTTTTGGCTGCAGTCTGCATCTGCATCGCCCACAATAATGAACAAAAAATCAACAAATGCATTACATGAAACACACACTCGTACACGCTGGCGAATAAAAACACACGGCACACTTTCTTCCGCGACTGGCGCGGAGCATTTCACACACCGTGTTGGCAGTGCACACCGCGACAAAAAAAAAGTGCATTCCTGTTTGTTGTTTGCGGGGTGAGACGAAGGAGCGCTGGTAATGGTGTGCTGTGGTGAGGTGTTGGTGGAGTGGAGCGTCGCACGATGCACCTTTTCAACGTAGTAACACGATCATACCGCGCACACACATACACATCACGAACTGTGTACAAAGTAGGCGCTGGAAGTTACACATTCGCTGCTCTACCGACGACGAAGGAGACGGAAAACATGCTGCCAACGTATGTATGTAAGATTGCTGATTATGCTAGCAGAACAGCGCGTCGATAACAACGCATCAAATGAGCATAATATGAACTATTAACGCACTACGTAGGAGACGGTGGGTGGCACACATCGCCCCACACACACACACACATACACAGGCGGACGCACACGCTCGCACGTATCACACAGATCCGGGTGGTGAAAGGGAGGTTAGAAGAATCTTGTTTTCTGCGTCACACATACGCACGCACACAGAGACGGACGCACACATACACCAACTAACCACACGAAAAACAAGAAGAAAAAAACACCCAGCAGCTCGGTTTTCTTTTTGCCACAAGCGACGGGCGGGTGACACGGAATCGGGACGATGTTGCTTGGCTGGCAAAAAGAAAAGTATATTTGCTGACTAATCGCGGGCTGGATGTTCGCCACGCCGTGTTTGGTGGCTGGACTGCAGGCAGATCCAATTACGGTTTGGTGGCAACACCAGCGCTTTCGAACACGTACCGATGTAAATTTCACGCACATACACACACGCACCGACAGAGTTACGCTACTAATATGCACTTCCCGTACGCGCCACACACCTAACAACGCGTGAAACCACGCGGGAGGAGTTTTCGGGCAAGAACTTACGGGCTGTTTTACTCTTTTTCGGTTGACAAAACTTAATTTCACGATTCGTCGCGGCAGGGGAGCGCTGGCTGCTCCTGATGCTGTGTTTGTTGTCGCTCTAGTGATGGGCGGCTGGTGGGAACGATCGGAGCGGTGGGAATGGATACGTTCGGATCCCGCGAGTGGGATTGGTTGCATCCGTTCCGGGAAAATATTGTTCCGCTCTCACCTACCAGCAGCAGGATCGGGCTGTGAAATTTTATCATTCTTCCTTGCCACTACCCCACATGCTGATGCTGCTTCTTTTCCTGCCAACCAGCTGAGATTGGAAAGCTTATCACTAATAAATTTAAAAATACTTTCATGCTCTGTTCATGGTTTACGGTGGAACAAGAAAAGAACGCATAAGTTACATGCGCATATGAAATATTGCGCATGTTGACAATATATTCAATACAAGAAAATAAAAATAATCCTTATGTTTTTCTACCATCAGTTATCTGAATATGTTCTTTTATAAACAAATTTCAAATCACGGTCAATTGGATTGGATTCGATTTCGGAATTTCATTCGTTACGCCCATCCCTGCTTCTCTCACCAAAACGATACATTTACACTCTTCAACTTATGTTTATAGACATCCACATCATTTCATAACAGTTTGGCAGCAATCGTATGCAACCAAAACAAAACAGTTTCAAAACAACAACGCACATCATCCGATACCGGGGCTCACTCGAACAAAGTGCACAAAACTAGGCTCAAACTAGTGAGGAGAAAAGAATCGCGGCGAGTGAATGGCCTTCTAGGCAGTCGGGCCCGTGTTCTAAGTGTTACCAACATCCTCCTGGCGCCTCGTAATCGATCGAAAACGACCACTCCAACATGAAGGACGATATCATCTACTTGGTCCTGCTTGGATCTTGCATCGGATTCGGGCAGTTTTATCGCAAGTTCAGTGACCCCGAACAGAAGAAGTTGATCGGGACTGGGTTCGGGCTGCTGGTGGTGCTGTCGGTAAGCGGGTTCCACATGCTGCACATGCTCTTCTGCTATCTCGTGAGTGCACTGCTGATAATCTACGCTAGCCGAAAGTAAGCATCCGTCTAATGGCTGATAAGAGCACACGAGGCTTTACGTAATTTCAACATCCATTCTCTCTATCGTTCTCCATAGGATTTGTCATTTAGCGTGCTTTGGCTTCATGTTTGGGTATCTGTTCTTCTTCCGGTCGATCGCGTGGCTCGGGTACGATGCACCACCGGGCCATACGAACATGATACAGATGATTCTTACGCTGAAGCTAGTAGGATTAGCGTTTGAGGTGAACAGCGCATTTGCGAAATCGCTAGAGAAAGCGACCGACAAGCCGACGCTAAGCGAAGCCGACCGGGCGCTGCTTAAGGTCGATATGTTGGACATTTTCCACTACAGCTTTAACTACGTCGGTGTGCTTACCGGACCGTACATTACGTTTAAAACATATCGCGATGCCATTTACCTACCGTTTAGTAGGAAAGCGGACTGCATCGGTGCGACGGTTGAGAAGCTGAAGGTGATTCCACTGTATGCGGCACTGTTTTTGCTCGTTTCCTACATCTGGCCACTGCAGGTATGTGTTTATGGACTGAGTGAAGCCTTACGAACCTTAATCCATGACTAATCTCACGTCTAATCGCCCATTTACGCGCAGTATGCCACGAGTGCGGAGTTCTACGAGGAGCGTTCGTTCGTGTATAGGTTGATGTACGTGTGGCCCACGTTTTTCATCTTCCGTATGCGCATCTATACGGGTATTCTACTAAGTGAGTGCGTCTGCACGATGGCCGGTGTCGGTGCATATCCGGCTATTTGTGCAAGTAAACCGGGTCATGGTCCGAGCACGGAAGATTACACTGCGCTGGACACGTCCGGCGAGTTGGAGTATAACTTCGAAACGGTACAAAATATTGACGTCATCAACACGGAACGCTGCTGGACGTTCCGCGAGGCAATGAAGTACTGGAACATGTGCGTGCAGTACTGGATGGCAATGTACGTTTACAAACGCTTCCCGAGCAAGAAGTATCGCACACTCGTGACGCTTGTCGTGTCCGCCATCTGGCATGGGGTGTACGCTGGATACTACTTCTGTATCTGTGGCGCTCCGTTTTACCTTCCCATCGAGGATCTGTACGTTAAGCTGTTTATTAAGGATGCCACCGGTCAACGACGTACCGTGTTGAACGTGCTTTGCTGGATCTCGAAATTTTTCGCATTCTCGTACTTGGGTATCGCTTTCCTGCTCCTGACGGTGGACAAGATTTGGTACTATTACAGCTCGGTCTACTACTTTGGCTACGTGCTGTGGGTTGTGCTGTATGTTGTCGGTGTTATGATTGCCAAGCAGCGAAAAGCGCATGCCAAGCGTGAGGCTAGATCTCAAACGGATACTCCCACCAGTTCCACCACCATCAAACAGGACTGAGGTGGGACGGAGGGGGAAGGTGCAAATGGAACCGTGTTTTCGTCATGTCTCAAGATTGTTACGCTACCAAATTTTAATAAGTACACAAAGTTTCTGTAACTGGGTTCAAAGCGTAGGCGTTAGAATGTTTTTTTTTCGTGACAGTTGCTTCGAGTAATTTTTTGACATTTTGTCATTAGAATAAAGTTCTTTGTTCTTCATCTTGCATTATACATAAGGTGTTTGTTGCGTTTACTGTCGGATTCATTAAATATGTTGAAGAATATCACATAATTTCATACGAAGTTATTGTAGGTACAGTGCTACAATACCTTGGTAAACATCAATTATCTTTTTCTAATGATTAGTCAAAATCATTTATGGTTACTAAAGAAACAATCAATAAGCGATCCACATTGCTTTGTGGTACTATGCGCATAATGTTAAAAATGTTTTATGTTATAAATGTTGCTAGCGAGCGAAATTAGGTCAGGTAACGCAAATGTTTGACCTTCCGAGTCCCTCGTACTATCGCTAACCGGAATAGTCGGCTTTCTGTCCGAAAAGTGTTATTATATCAAAATATTCAATAAACTTCTCGCTACATTTCTAACATTATGCTCATAGTATGACAAACCGATTTGGATCGCTTATCGATTGTTGTTTCACGATTGCTTATCAACTTTATCCGAGTTTTGGCTTATTATTAGAAATAGATTATTGATGTTTACCAATAACGCATTTTTTGTTCTCTCGTTAACAAAACTTGGAACAATTCATTACTTCAAAACCCAACGCGAAACCGCTACTACAACTTCTAATGCGCAAGCGATTTGTCTTTTACCTCCTTTTACCATTATAAATGATACGTTGCATTGTGTTAAACGTATTCGATTCATAATTTTTAAATTAAACAAGTGC
>JXWZ01013906.1:0-35787 GCA_000956215.1 Anopheles farauti No. 4 | reverse complement strand
CTAACATGAAGAACCTTTTCGCTATACACTATTTGGTTTCAGTCAACAAAATTGTAGCGGTCGTTGAGTTGAAAATAAAAACAAAGCCAAGGTACTTGATGAACATTAAAATTCTTCCTACCTCATCCGGATAGTTCCAGAAGCATGTTGCACTACTATTTGCCACAATAAATTGCTTTTAATCAGCAGCACTACCCGTAACAGAACACCACATAACAAAAAAAAACACACACACACACACACTCACATGATCGCACTTTAAAAACGTAAACAAACCATCATCGTAATGTCAAAACACTGAGCTGTCAAATTTGTCCCACTGGTTCGGAAAACCCGTACACGTATTGCGAATTAGTTCACTCGTTATCGAAATATCTATGCGAATTTCGCTTCCAAATTGTGCAACAAGATGTTCGGTGCGTTACGTGCAGCTATCTGCAGGCACCGTCTGCTGACTATCACACAACATCCGTCGCCTTCTATCAGCACCGCATTACAAACACATAAAATCAGCGAATCCCGCGGAGACAACGGATGCAACGATGGGCACACCGGGAGGCAGCGAAAGCACAAGATTGGGGTTACGGTAGCACTGGCCGGGTTCTTCGGGTTACTAACGTACGTCCAAACAATCGACGAAAAGGACGCCACCAAGCGACGAATCTCGCAACGGTTCGGTTTCCCAACGGTCAGTGCAAAGACGGCGCCCGCGGGCGGTAATCGGAAAGCGTACAACTTCATTGCGGACGCGGTAGAAATATCGGCGCCTGCTGTTGTTTACATTGAGATCCGCGACCGTCAGCACGTCGACTTCTTCACACGCGAGCCGGTACCGGTGTCGAATGGGTCCGGTTTCATCATCGAACCGGATGGACTGATCCTGACGAACGCGCACGTCGTCGTTAGCAAACCGCACACGCTGGTCACCGTGAAGCTGCCGGACGGCCGCAACTTTCCCGGCAAAGTCGAGCACGTCGATCCGACGTCCGATTTAGCGACAGTTCGCATACAATGCGATAATTTGCCCACGCTGAAGCTTGGCGATTCGGCTGACCTGCGGCCAGGAGAGTGGGTGGTCGCGCTGGGAAGTCCACTCACACTGAGCAACACCGTTACGGCTGGGGTTGTCAGCTCGACGCAGCGCGCCTCGCAAGAGCTCGGTTTGCGCGGCAGGGACATCAACTACATCCAGACGGATGCCGCCATCACGTTCGGCAACTCGGGCGGCCCACTGGTCAATCTGGACGGGGAAGCGATCGGCATCAATAGCATCAAGGTGACGGCTGGCATCAGTTTCGCGATACCGATCAACCACGCGAAAGAGTTTCTGCGCCGAATCTCGGAAACGACGGCTGGCGCTGGAGCTGGTGGACGGCGTGCAACTACCGGAGGTCCCACGTTTCGACGATACATCGGCATTACGATGCTATCGCTCACGCCCGACATACTGCACGAGCTACAGCAACGTAACCACAGCCTCCCGCCAAACATGCGGGGTGGAGTGCTGGTATGGAAAGTGATACAGGGTTCGCCAGCGCACAGGTAAGTGTACAATCGCGACGGTAGCGAAACGGTTTCACTGTAAACATTTTGCATGCAACCTCTCGTAACAGTGGCGGTCTACAACCGGGCGACATCATAACGCACATCAACGGGAACGAGATCAAAAGCTCGGGCGACGTGTACGACGTACTAACGCACCAGGGCAAACAACTCGTGATCACGCTTTATCGTCAGCAGCAGCAATTGACCGTGCATGTGCACCCGGAAGACACGACTGTTTAGCATACAGTAGGCCAAACTACGAGTGGAACACGTTAACCGCTATGTTGAAACTAATCGGGTAATGTTTTCCCATGGCATGTATTTCCTACTGGAAAACAAAACGCGATTTACAAGAGTTCAGACTACGTTGGAAAAACTTCACCACAGCGTGTTCCTTCATCGGTTATTCATATTAAGTATTGCCAACAGCAGGTAGTTCTATTGTAGATGAACATCACATCAAATTTATCGTATGTGACTTGTTTCGCTTGAAGTTTACTTGTTTTTTAATTATTATTTTGGAAGCGTCAAACGGTATTTGTTTTAAGGCTCGTCTAACTTACTTACCTAATTTGCTTAACTTAGATGTTTATGTTTTGCGGCGTTATAACTTGCAAAAAAGATAATAATAATAATAATAATAGACAACGTAAAGCGAACAGATATTACTTCATTTACAATACAATATGTGTAGATAGGTTTTTTATTTATTATTTTGCAGTGATTACTACATCACACCAGAATAGCATAAGTTTGCAGTATGAAGAGAACGCGTCGTTGGAACGCTCTATAGCCTGTATGTGTGGGAACAAATGAGAATTAAACAGATATAAAACAGATATAAATACAAATTGTGTGTTTTGTGTTTGTACTTCTCACCAAAAAGAGTAAAACCGTATGTGTCTTTGCCGTTCTGCCGTCTCCATCTCGGATTATTGTCGTGCACGCTTCGGTAAAAGACGCGTTGGCATGGGGAGAGATTAGAATACATCGATCGCAACTTAGTTTCCTTGTTGCACATCCACCCACCAACAACTTCCAACAGCCGAACATAAACAAAACAGTGGAACATAATCGAAATTTACAGATCAATAAACGGTTTCATTGTCGATCGCAGATGTAAACGTGCAGTGTGCCGTTTAGCTACACAATTTAGCGGACAATACCGTCGCGAGCTAATCTTAACACAGGAAAGTTCTACATTCTACTAGCTTTAAGGAGGGCTACTTTCGTAGATAACGCATGACAGCCTACGCCTGTTAAATTTCAGGTATCCGGTTACTGTTTCAGTGGCGTGTCTATCACACTGCGCATCCGAATTTCAATCACACACATGATCCGTCCGTCTAGCTGCGCCCGTTCGTCTTATGGTTGTCGACATCCTCGCCGGCAGTCCCATTGCCGTTCCCATTGGTGCCGGCCCGGTACGTGTAGAACACGTCATAATTGCCGGTGTAGTCGCGCGGTAGCTGCAGCCGGTATGTGTCCGCCGCTAGGTAGGCAGCCCCCAGTGCCATTGTCGTCGTTAGGCGCAGCAGGCGCAGATCGTGCGGGAAGCCTTTCGCCGCCAGCTCCGCCACAAACCCTTCACGCAGCAGCTCCCAGCTAAGCCAAACCGAACCCACGCACACGATATCGAGCGTTGAACCGGCCACATCGTCCGACGGGCGCAGCAGTTCCGGGGAGATTTTGTCCTGCAGCGCGCAAACCGACCGGGCCAGCGTTTGGCCCGCCTCGTCGAACAGTTTTCGACAGAGTGGGTCACGCTCGTCCAAGGCGCACCGGGCCAGTCTGGCGCACAGTCCCGCGTACGCCGTCTTGCAGAACCGACCATAGCTGTGGTCGAGCAGATCGTGCAGCGTACGCACGCTGAAGTGTTCCTGGATCAGCTCCCAGACGCGCTCGATCGGATGCTTCGAACGTCGCAGATTGTCCCGGTGGTCGAACACGGTCTTGATCGCATTCCGTGCGATCCACCACGCTGCCAGGATGAAAGGCGTACTAGATCAGTTCAACCGTTGCCTAACAATACTTGCTATCATCCTTACCTCCACCTTCGTCCCCGATCATGTGTCCCCAACCACCGCACCCGTGCGTGGATCCGTCCGGATTCCGGAGCAGTGTGTTCGAACCCGTCCCGGCGATGATCACCATGCCGCCCCGGCTCGAAACGGCCTGGATACTGCCGACGGTGTCGCTGCACACCACGTACCGCTCCGCCACCGTCGGGTAGTTCGTGTGCAGGTACGCTTCCAGCTCGCGGTTGGTTTCGTCCGCCTCGGCACCGCTAAGACACAGCCCGACCGCCGTCAGCCGCTGGTCCACCGGCAGGTTCGCTTCCTCCTTCGCCGTGCGGGCCATTGCTGCGATGCGCTCCGCCACACCGGGTATTCCGACCGCCCAGTGGTTTGTGCTCGGACCCTTCGACTTACCAACAATCGTGCCTGACTCATCACAGATCACCAACGTGGAATGTGTTGCACCGCTAAAAGAGAAGGAATGTGACAGTTAGTTATAATCGGGTTTTGTCAGAAATGTAAACGAACATCTGGCTTCCTGGTAGGAGCTCCGGAAAGATAGCGTAAAGTAAACATATTCCCTAAAAATATAATAAAAATATAACTTCACCATTCCCCCATAGTATCCGTCCGAATAAAAAAAAAGGACTAGCAAACAATAAGATGACAAATGTATACACGTGGCTCGTTACGCAAAGCAGAAAATAAAACTCACGTAAGAAGTTCAATCACTTGATTTCCTTTATCAGCATTATCATTGCACAACTCTTCTTCTGCCATTACATCCATCACAATAAGCGTTCGTGTCAACGAACGAAGCGTACAAAGCACAGTACAGGAAAGATGTCGACCATTAGCGTCGATCGTTCCCCCTCTTGCCTCAGGAGATCATCTTGACGTGGAGATGACACGAGCGTGTCCGAACACGACCCAAACGTGTGGTACGATAAATAGGAGCGTCTTTGAGGCTGTGCGGATAGAAGTACATGCAAAAATTCCAATATCAATCAACATCATGGTGATGGGCTAGTTGGTCGTCGGTCCCGCGCCGGAGAACTGCGATATATGACGCCGGTAACGCTTGGGTGACGTTACGGCGGGAGTTATATAGTACATTGGGCACATACACCGAATCATTCATCGAGGCATCATCGGAAACTTATTCGGTCCTATCGAGTAAGTTGAAGTGGCTCTTACGTGCACTGAACTAATCAAGTGGCCAATTTGATGACCATTTTCTCTGATATATGCAAAGATTAGTGACGCATACGATTGAAGTTATCTTATCACCGAACATGACGTGACGCGCTTCCAATAATTCCCCAATCGCGGAACTACCAAGCACACAAATGCGCAAATCCCGCTCATCCAACCTCACCGATAACACCCTTAGACGCGGGAATTAGAGCAGAAAACTGCAAAAAAAAAGTCCCCATTAACAAGAGTCGAGTGGAGAAAGAAATTGGCTTCCCCTTATCACGGGTATGATTAGATGTTTGCCTCAAGTGCTTGGTTTGGGACGGATTTTTTTTTGTGGAGTGTGTTTACTCTTGTTACGGGTTTGGTTACTAAAACGCAAACGCCAAACTACCCCTTTAGGGGTTCCGGACGTGCCGATTTGAAAGTTATGTCAAGGTTAGCGACATATGTTTGCTTGCATAAATCCATTATAACGTTTAATATCCAAGTGCAAGTGCATGTAATAAACATGGCCGAGGGTTTATGGCCCGGAAGAGGATTTTAAAGCGATTTTTATTAGCAAAACAGATACAACAAGTGCAATTCCCGTTGGGGTCTAGGAGATAAGGTGTACTGAAACAAATGGCATATGGGAGCAAAAGCTAAAATGCACGGAATGGTATGAATATTTTGTTTTTCCTCCAGTCGCTAGGCTTTCATTGCCACTTAGGTCATGTATCACAATATGCGAGAATTCACGCCCGAGTAAAAATTGCAGGCAAATCTCTCCAACCCAGCCCGCCATTTGCTCTAATCTAAGTCGACCATCAAGTCTTCAATCGAACATTATTAGTACGCTAGCCTCGAACAAATCTAAACTTGGCAGTGAACTAGCTATTATGCGTACGTCTCAGTAGGGCCAAGGTCTGGGATAGTGTGTCACATCCCTCTTTCTAGTTCTCTCTCTCTCGCTGATAAGAACGCAAAGCAGGGGCCAAGTACGCGTGCCCGCATTCTGAGCTACCAGGACCGAGTCGCTCAAAAAGCGATCTTCTTACCTTGCGTACGCCGTCGTCGTCGACTTTGGTAAATTTCATGAAAGTGAATGGCACACGAATGTTGAGGCATGAATGTCATGCGAGAGTACAATAGAGACCCACGTCGATGCATCGTCAAAGTGGCAAAATAGTTCACTGTAAGAATACACGCGAATCACTTCCGGCCAAACATCTATTGCGACTGAAGCTACCATCGTTCGGATTGAAGTCATTTTCTCCTATACGCCATACTATTATCTTGGCCATTTTGCTTTGCTTGGCCCGTTTACAAGCGTCGCGTAACGCTATGTGGCGTAGTGAAAGGCTGTTTTTGGAGAGCTATTACGGCGTTGTTATGAAAATGCAACTGATCGGTATATTCTCGTAACACTCCGCTACTGTCTGGTTTGGAGCGAACTAATGTATCATGGGGCAAACATGTAAGACATCAGCGCCGTTAGCTGACGCGGGTTGCGTTGTTTCGTTGAATGACTTCCGGAAAAGATATGTAGCATATCCGTTGGAAATCTTGCAATACACTAATATGACTGAATTTGCAATCCATTTTACTTACAAAAATAAAATTCAACTTTTAAAAATATACCCAATCTGTACCAGTAGTTATAGGATGTCAGCAGCCACAAAAGAGGAAAACATCGAGAGAAGACCTGCTACTGATTATAGGTGTCAGTTACCACTCCGCCAAAGATGTTCGAGGCAAATATTTGAGTTGTTCAATTAGCTAACAGACAAGTATAGCTCTGATAGGACAATCCATTTTAGGAAGTATTTTTAATCGGGTGAGCCAAAGTACTTCGCGTGATAAGTTTTAGACTTATTAACTTATTATTGATATTAATTATTAAGTTTTAGAACGTGTTAACACCGAATTAGAACTACTTCTGGCAGAAGCTGCTTACTTACCCTTCAACACCGCCAATGTACATCTTGATGCTGTGCTGTACCGTCTCGTTCCGTCGCTAATTACTCTTTTTTTTTAACAAATTCGATATCGGCTGCGGTGTTGGCACTGAACGGCGAACACGTTTTTGTGTGCAACGTCGAGACTCCGCTAGACGGCCTTCTATCCGCTCAAGACACAACTTTCCCTCTGCAGAGCGGGCGACGAAACCAGATCATACACTAGCGGGGAGCTTGGTTTGTGTTGATTGGAGAGTTGGCGCGCACTCTGGCGCGTGTGGAAGAGTGGTGCTGAGAAATGCGGAAGTGGTTTCGCTGTCCGCTTTTCGATTTCTGGATCACCTTCGAGATATACCTGGGCAGGTATTCAAATGGTGCACTCTTATTCCGGTTTGCCGTTGTGACGGTGGACGCTAGATTCCTACGGGAACTGAGCACACATACACGCACGACAACACTGTTTTACACAAACGCACGATATGGGAAGATATCCAAACCGTGCACCTAAAAAAGGCGCCCCGCGATGTGGATGCTTTGCCAACTGGACAAGATACCGAACTGCCCGCTCTCAGATGTCACAGGAAAACTGATCGTCCTCAACTCACGTTTTGCTCGGGCGGGCCGCGTGAGTGGTTTACTTGCGCTCTCACTTCACCAAACCAGTGTTTTGGTTAGTGCTTCACGTTTCGTCGTCGCCGAGCAGCACCCGGCTTTGGAGGCTTGTCGCCGCGTGGCTTGCTTTCCGCTGTGGAGCTGTGAACTGTGCGCCGTGCGTTTGGAATGGTCTCCTGCCATTGAATGGGTGCGGAATGCGCTCGCATAACACTAGTCTATGTGCTCGGTTAGACCGCACGGCAAACAAACAACAACAAACTGCGGCAAAGAGTGGTGTTTGCATTGTCGGTGTGACGTGACGTCAGCGGTGGTCGGTGGTCTTAGGTACTTTCCCATTTTCCCGGCCCACCTCTACCATTAGCGTATTCCAAAGAGGGGGAAATGCTTGAGCTGGTTCATTAGATACACGCACAGGAAAATAAATCATTGCACTATGATATCGTTGCTTGACTTGTAGCAATGAATTTTTGCTTCACAAATGTTTTCAAATTTCGAAACACAAATGCAGCAGATCGCATTCACAACTCGCTAAATTGAAGAAACTTACGTACAATACAGATAAATTTTTGCCAATAATTGTTCATCTGTTTGCTTGTCGTGGCCAGGCACCTTAATGAGTACACTTTGCAACCTGTCAAACACATTACACACAATAAACGCACACATAGAAAGAGGAGCGATTAATCTTCTAAATGAAGTGAAGCACAGAAAGACAGAATAGTTTGTTCCTATTTTCAAATAATTAACTAGAAAATAATCGTTGATGTTTACCCGAAAATGCAAACAACAGGCCGTACCAACGGTGTAAACAAATACTTCGCAGCACACGCAGCTGTCAGTCGTCGTGGCCTGCTAATGCGGTTATTACACGATGGAAAATACTGTCAGATAGTTTCAGAAATTTCTCTCAAACTGGACTTTGGCGCGGTGTTTGGTATATAAAAACCACTCGCGATACATTGGGCGCTGCAGTTATTTTGTGCCATTTAACACTTTCTGTTTTTTAAATATTCGTTTTTGACATAAAATAACCGTTCCAAAGGCATCAGAATTGAGCATTTCGAATTCTGATTTGCGGTCTGGATATTTTCTGTCAAACGTGATTTGATAAAAAAAATTCAAAACCATCTGACAATATTTTTCATCGTGTAATAACCGCATAAATGTCAAAACAAATCCGGTTGTTGGTACGTGGTTGAATTGGTGGCGTACTCCGAAAGTGTTTCTTCTCCTTCGTTGGATAGTTTCAGGTTGCATTTCTGCCTTGCAAATTTCAACATTCCCTCGCGTTTTGCGGCACTTTTAACGATGCCACCTGCCGCCAGCTACACGGACGTTGCGGCGATCCGACAGGAGATACTGGACAACAATCTTCGTGCGAAGGCGATCATCATGGTAAGGCGTGTGGCGATTTGAAGACTGTCAATCTGAATCTGTTTGCGGTAACGTGAATTGAACCATCCGCAGGACATAACCAACTATCGTGGAACGTTGCGCGAGCTCGAAACATTGAATGAGGCCGGCCGGGATAAATTAGCCACACTGCGCCGATGCATCAACCGGCTGTATGAGATGGCCCGCTTCGAAACGGGCACGGTGCCCATGGATGAGGTGGACAAGCATCGGGAACAATTTGCCCGGTAGGTTTGCCGTCGTGAACGCCTGCATAGGTAATCATCGTAATCGAATTTCATTGCTCGATCAACCTCTCAGCACGCTGCAAGCATTCCGAAAAGCGAACATCAACACCATGATCGAAATCGAGAAAGCCAACAAAGAGGAACTGTTTGCCATGTGCCCGGACGCAAGCGACATCCGTCAGCGAAAGGGAACGGCCTTGGCTTCCAAATCGAATCGGACATCCTCGCTATTGCTGCAGCAGGAAAGCGTCACCGACAGGATGCTGTCGATCTCGAAGCAGCTACACGATACGACCCAAAAGTCGGCCGCTACGCTGGACATGCTCGTGACTACCAGTGCGACGGTCGAGGGTACGCGCGATGAGCTGCTGAAGACGGCGGGCAAGATACAGCAGTCGCGCAAACTGCTGCAGAAGTACAGCCGTCGGGATTGCACCGACAAGATACTGGCCATGTTCGGGCTGACGCTCTTTCTCGTGAGCGTCGTGTACGTGCTGTCAAGACGATTGTTCTGAGCACGCGAGTGACATCGTACTATTTGTTATACTATATAGAAATGGAGCGCACGACCAGTTGAACAAATCACTACGCTTACTTCTCGCTAACAGTAGCGCAACAGTCCCCAAGACCACGTTGCCGTCAGCGAATCATTTATTATTTATCAGCCGGCTGTTGTGACGTATAATTAAACGCCGTCTATTCATATATAGACGGTGGATAAATACAGTCGTATAATGAATCCATTGAACGCATACCCCACCAGACTAAGGTGTTCATTTGGACTCGACGAACGCCGACGTGCAGCGATTTGTCTGCTCCTGTCGTAAACGAATGCAGCTTTCAAACGGGAAAGTAGAAAAAGAGACGGAAGAAGACAAGGTGTGGTGGTTTAGATTAAATTTGTCGCAAGATACCTGACGGCTGTGATAACTTTTCCATTCTATCGTAAAACATAAGTTGCTTAGCTTACGCAGGGGCACACAATATTCTACAGCAATTAAATATTAATACAAGGTGGTGAAATATAACTGAATTGCATCTTTGATTTGCGATCCTCGAATGATTTGGTTTTATTTAATTACAATTAAATACTCAAATTATCAATTACATTTCCACCAGGAGTAAAGCAAACATGCAGGTGAGACGTCAGTGTTAAATAATAACGAGTTTTATTTTCAGTGGTTGATCTACTAGATAGCTTGATTACGTCAAAGGTGACGTTATGTACATGATGCGTCTTAACGCGATTTAAACTACGCTATGTGGTATATGTTTTTATCTGTATAAAATTGTTATTGTCCGATCGTACCTTTAAACTATCGCACACTTCGCACCTATATCGTTCCTGTTTCTGTTCGCATTTGTAGGGAAGCATAAAAACTACAGTTTATTGCGCACCTTCTCTCCACCTCTCGTTTTGCACGATTAATTGTATTCTTTACGAGCTAACATACTGAATAACTAAGTACCTCTTTTCACGACTACACCCGTCTCCAAACAAAAACGTGTCCTACATCCCTCTATACATTGTCTTCTTAAATGGCATTTTCATTGTTAGGTTGCGTACCGCGAGTGTGTCTGCCGCCGAGCGGACAAAGTGCTTAAAATATCTTGCCGAGGCTTTGTGTCCGCCGGAACGGGTTCCAGCTGCCGGAGGTAAAGCTGCTGAGGCGCGTCTTGCCGAGCTTAGATCGTGTCTTGGTCGATTTGGTCGTCGTGCCGGTTGGGGACGGAGCGCCGGAAGAGATGCCGGACGAGCTGCCAGACAGTGTCGAGATCGATCCCTTGCTGCTGTGGCTCATCGCCATCGGCTGGAGCGCATTAGGGATTGAGAGGTTAGCAAAGTGATACGCGAGGGGTACGAGGGGGGATTTCGATTTACCTTCAAATAGTTACGATCCATCGGTGTAATGACCTTCAGTTCGAGACTGTTCTCACAGTTGCGAATGAGTTTCAGTACCTGCTGCAGTGTGTACCATTTGACGTCGACACCGCACAGCTCGACGATAAAATCGCCCTCTTTAATACCACCAAGCTACAAAGAAAACATAATAATGTATTATTTTTTTACCAATAAAAGCTGCGTGATACGAACGAACAATCGAAACGATTTTTCAGTTAAAAGAATTACAATGCTACTAACAAATCAATCATCCAGATGTCACCCAGCTTACTGACAGCCGGAAGCAGTCAGAAGCTCACTATGAGAAGGCACAAACACTTACATCAGCTAGCGAATTGATCTCCACCGTCGATATCATGACCGGTGCATCGCCACGAATATTGAACCCGAAGCTCCCAATATCCCTATCCTCGCCGTCCGTCGATCCCTGCTGCTGCTGGTCGGCGTCCTGTAGTTTCAGCTCACGGAACTCACGCTCCGACACGTTGCACACATCCTTCAGGCACACCTCGCACGCCCGGCTGTCGTTGTAATAATTCGTCTTGTTGACACACTCACCGCAGCATCGTCCACCACCCGCTTGGTTGCGCTGCTGCGGGTGACGGACGTTACTGTCGCTGCTGCGGCTGCTGCTACTATTCCCAACGCTGAGCCCATCCCGCCCCACATACGGTGGCCGCCGATCGAGCGTTCCACCGCCGAGCATGAACGAGTTGCCCCCCTTCTGCAGCCGGACGCTGCGCGGGGCCGTCCAGTGGCGACGGGCGGAGAAGATTGCGATCGGGCCGAGCTTCCGGAACGGGTCCTCGATCTTGTGCAGCGTAAAGTCGGGCCCGGTCAGCGAAATGGTAAACTTGGACGTCGCATTCAGCGTCACGTCCAGCCCGTCCAGGTCCGGGTCGTCCAGTGTTGACGATAGGTGCGAGTTGACCGTGCCGCTCCGGTCGAGTTCTAGCTCCTCCAGCTCCTCGCTCGTACGCTCGTGTGCGTAGTTTAGCACCTTCGACAGGGCGATCTTGTTCTTCAACTCGCGGCACATGCGCTGTAGACGCTGGGCTTCCTCGTGACTAGAGAGCGACTCGCGCAGATGAGCCCGGCGCAGTGCGATCGGATCCAGGTCCGACTCGAACCTCGTTTCATCAAAGATGAACGTATCGCACGGCTCGAGACCACGACCGTAGCGCTGTTGGTGCTGCTGCTGCTGCTTGCCGCGTGCACTGCTGCCGGGCGGGGAACTGATGGTGGAGCTCCCGTCCGTTGTGCTGTCGCCGCTGCCAGTTTTCGTCTTGGCCGCGTGATAGTGTGCAAGGGCTGGAAGCAGGAATAACGTATTATGGTGTGATAACTTCCATCGGGAGTGACTGATGTCTTACCTTTGTAGTATTCCGACTTGAGTGGTACCAGTCCTGCCCAACACTCCGGTAGGTACGTATGCGCATCATTGCTGTGGATAATGTGATGAATTTCCCGGTACTCCAAGGCAAGCTGTGTCGCTTCACCCGACAGATCGCGATGGTTCTGAGAAGAAAGTAGTGAACATGAAAATTTCATCCCAATCGAACCAAACAAAAAAATAACGCTTACTTGGACACAATCCCGCCCCGCCGGGAAGTTTTCAACCTGCAGCAGCAGCTTCTCGAACAGACACTCTCGCGCTTGGGCGAGCATGAGCGCGACCAGCACCTCCAGCACCTGCGGCTTCAGGTCCATCGATGGTGCGTTCGTGAACGTGTCGAAGATATGGCGAAAAACGCCCGCCGCCCGCAGGAAGTTATCGACCGCCGCATCCAGCCCCTTCTCCGATGA
This sequence comes from Anopheles farauti No. 4, assembly GCA_000956215.1. Taxonomy (NCBI): domain Eukaryota; kingdom Metazoa; phylum Arthropoda; class Insecta; order Diptera; family Culicidae; genus Anopheles; species Anopheles farauti No. 4. The sequence continues at coordinate 23,123 of JXWZ01013906.1, read as the reverse complement.
CCGGTCCTGCCGCGCGCCGATCTGTGTGTAGATGGCCGCCAGGTTGAACAGTATACACGCCTTCTCGAACGCAACCGTCCGTTGGCAGGAGGGCACACCTGTAACGGCGGATCAGCATTAATCACGCTCGCAATGTTCGCAACCATTCTTCCAGAACGGTGGACACGGTACGGGCACTTACCGGTGAGCGAGTCGTACCACTCGAAGTACACGCCCAGGCTGCGGTCCGGTGGGAAGAAGCGGCGCTCCACGTAGTACAGCAGGTTATAATAGCGGAACAGCAGCGACACACCCTGTGCATCTCTGGTTGGCGTTTTTGCGGCCTACGAAGAGAAGTATGGGGTCGGTATTATTCTGCTGAACGTTTGGGATCCTTCCGTATCTCCCTCCCCCGAGATAATTCACCTGTCTCGTGTCGGTAATATCGGCGATCGCGTCCTCGTATACGTGCGACGGTTCGCTGTAGTGTTCCAGTATGAAGTCCGAGAAAGGTTCCATAAAGTTCACCTCTTTCGTCTCCTTCAACCCGAGCGGTATCATCGGTATGACGTAGTCGAGCCTGCGGTGGTGTAAAGCAAACAAACGTTTTATGACTCCCGACGCTATACAGGCACATACCTGCCGCTATCCTCACCCTTCACTCTGGTATATCTCAACGGAGGAGTTCAGCTCGGACAGCTGCTCCTTGAGCAGCTGCAGGTTCGAGTTGACGAAGCTCAGTTCGAGTGCGACCGTGTCCTTGAGCTTCTTGTTGGTGGTGGCCTTGTACAGATTCTCGGCACCCGCCCGCAGCCGCAGCTCCTTGTTGATTTCCTGGTTCAACTTGCATCGCTTGCTCTGCAGTTTACCGCGGCAGGTCGCCACCCTCGGGTCCGATCCCTGCAAACGTGAAAAACAGTCGGCCGTACCGCACGAATAAGTACACGCAGTTTCAGATAACCGTTGAAAGCCATTCCAGAAGTCAGTGGACCTGATTACGCAACATCGCAACACTAAAAGTCTTCAACACTTTGGTTTCGTGTATACGCCGGAATGTGTTTTTTTGTCGGTAGGTGCTGCGACGTTGCCTAAATTCCCTAATCGAATTAGTGACTTCCTCCCCAATTTCACCGAGCTATACACCTGGTGTGTAAGCCGCTTAGCGGGCCGTCCACACTGCGCTCGTTATGCAAGCTGGTGGGGAAGATACATCTGCGCCATTATCTTTGCCTGGGATCTGTCATATATCCCGGCAGAGATACATTGTTCAACTCTCACGTAAGCAGGGACCAACATTTGGTCGATGTTTTACGACGTCAACAATCTCACCCGTCGGACGGACCACGCGCAAAAGAGCGGGAAAGCATCAACAATGGTATTTCCATACCACACTGCTTACGCTCGAAACGGTGGAACCTTCCCAAAAAAAAAAAAGTTCACGCTGTGGCGGTTGGGTTTATTTTACGGGTGCTGGGTAATCTACCGGTTTTTGACGCTTTTTTGTTGTTTACTGTCCACAGAGAAAGCATCATTAAGCACCAACACCGTGGAGAGGAGTACACCGAACTTGTATCCTGTGGTGGACCTCGGTGTGGTGGTTGCCCAATCTGCTCCGTGCGAGCTAAGAGGATCCGGAAATGAAATGTGTCCAGGTCCGAAAGCGCAAAAGCCCCATGGAAGAAATAACAGATTAACTTGATCTCGGTATGCAAAGTTGCTGCTATCGACCTCTCAGCCCCCGTGTGGAGTCTATCTCCGAGCGGTTATTGGCTAACGATTAGATACGACGGTTTGGCTGCGATCGTTATCATGTGCTTGGCGTTCCCAAAATGGGATAGTTACGCCATATCTACGCCGCGTCCTATTTCGTAACATACGCGGCCTCGCAACCAGTGAAATCACCGTTAGTGGAGATGAGGCAGGTGGAGAAGGAAACGGCGATCCAAAGCAAAAGACTATCTAATTCCTTCGCCTGATTTGGGCTCCAGGAATCAGGCCTGCCTAAGATGACTGGCAGGCGAAGTGGGTCACTGGCACTCGCGTCATCGGACGTAGCAGCATGCATTCCCGATAGAGCATATAGTGTACACCAAGAAGAGAAAGAAAAACGGGAACATTGGCACACTTTGGGTAAAACACGCGAAAGGCGAGAATAATGGTATCCATACCTATCATCATTACCGAGCATACGACCAATCAATGGCAGCTGGTATACTATACCCAGGAGATGGTACCGAGAAGAAACATGGACCCAGCAGTATTAGACGAAGTTAGATGACAGAACGTATAATGCAAATCGCGAAGCAAACGGAGATGCACTAACAGGTTCCAAATGTTGTGAAATGTCACGTCATCAAGTAATCGCGAGATGTAACAGATCGATCGATAAGGTCCGAACCTCCTTTCTCCGTGTTCGCCATCGATAGCCGGCCCTCTTAAGCGGCTTAAGAATGGAAGAAAAAATAACTTTTTTGACCCAATTACAAAAACCGAACATGCCACTTCCCTCTTTCTCTCTCTTTCGTATCTATACGAGTGCTCTCGTAGCACAAATCTCGGTAGACTTGCATCTCTTCCCGAAACAACAAGAGGTAACGTTTTCTGGAGCGTTTCCAACAGGTTTCTTGCTCCATTCACTTCATACACACACACGCACACACACACACACACACACACACACACACACACACACACACACACACACACACACACACACACACACACACACGCATGTGGACATCAAAAAGGGAACCTACAAGCGTAGGCCACTCAGGCTCGTTTCGCTTTCTCTTTTCCACCATTCGTTAGCTCTGTGTACGTTCTTTGAGGAGCACGGGGTTTTGTGCTTCATTTGTGCGGCAAGCAGCGGGGGAAGCCTCGCATTACCCTGAATTTAGCGTGATGGTGATGATGATTGTGGCCGTCCATCGTTCTGCCATTGGGGCCGATAAGAGAGCCTGGCCAGTAAAAGCCCACTAGTAGGCAGGCACCTGCGGTGCGATCTCTTGCCAAAGTGTGTTAAGAGTGAAACAAAGAGTGGAACAACGGCGGCGACCGAGAGCTGGAGGAGGTTGGACGAAAATCTCGGTACGGTAGAAGTAGATGGCCTACTGCTCCACTCTGCCTGCTCTTGACGAGAAGTTCGGTTGATGCTCGATCAAGTGTGGTTCTACGACTCGTAGAAGATGGTTTGCATTATGATGTGGCCTTAATTTATCGTTGAAATATGAGAGGTTCTAATTCCGAGATTGTTTAGCTTGGTTTGCCTTGTTTTGGCTACTATTAAAAAGTTGGATAAGATTCGAAATATAAATAGCGCAAAACATTAATTTATTTAGAGCAATTTTTGCAAGTGCATACTCCTAGGCTTACTTCGATCGATGTAGTAAACTGAGGAGATCCAGTGATGTATCTAGTTTACCAACGAAATAGCAGAGCTATCAAAGCACATCACGATAGATGTTGTTTCGATGCGCTACTACAACGTCGATCAAGCACATAAATCAAGCTTTCCAAGCGAGCGAGCTCACGCTCGAGAGGTACCGACACATACAGCAAGTAAAAGCCTACAAAAAATAGAGTAAAAGTACGCACTGTTTACTTTTACCTAGCACATCAGGGCACGCCAGGTGATGGTAAAGTGTCTGGGCGCGCAAACCATCCATCGAAACTGCTGCACACACATCACACCAGGCTTGTCCTGATGATAATGTTTTACGCTCCAACAGACGCGAACATCGGCACTGGAAGGAAACGACGCGGTGCTCGTTTCGCAGCACAACAACGCACAAAATGCGATCACCCTTCGCACACACCTACACGCAACAGGCGCGAAAAACCCCCATCAATTAGGTGGGTGGTTAGGTGGGCGGTGCGCGAAAAAACAAAAACCGAGAGTTGCTCTCTCCTGCGAACGAAACGAAAGTTTGGCATCGGTGACGGCGGGGCAGAGGAGGAAAAAGTAATCGTGTTAACAACAAGGATGAACGCGGCTTGCTGATAACCTCGGAGTCCGAGACGGGGACTGAGACGCTAGCAGAGCCCATAAATGGTACATTTCTTTTCCAACGGATGAGCGGACAAACACATTTGCGTTTGCAGGCAGGTCCACAGAAAGGTATTTTGAAGGAGATCAACACTGAAGACCAGAGTTTGTGCATGAGCTTTGAGTCTCGGTGCTCGTTAGTAGATTCGGCGCATTTTCAACTACCTGGGGGCTTCCGACAATCGCTCAACGGAAGTCTTCCTTTCTCTCGTAAAAATCGACGTATGTACGTCCGTGACGTAAACCGATTTTGAACGGTTCGAAGACCTTGGCCTACGCCTACATATCGCCAATCATCGGATCAACGGTTGTTACAACATGTGGCATAACAAGCTTGCACGGAATTCCATTAGATCACACAGAAGGTCACGATCGAAGAGCAGTCGTACGTGCGGGAATGTCAAGTGAGTTACTACTTGAGCATTTGTTAGTACGCTTGAGACGCAAACATGTTAACAATTCGGTTAAAAACTGGATTGAAAAATGTAGAGAATAATAGAAAAGGGAACTTCCCATTACATTACCTTTAGTTGCAAATCCTGCAAAAAGCCCATGATGACGAAAATCTCGGCAACACTAGTAGTATGATTTTTGTGCACAACAATATCAAATCCTGAACACACTACTCAGTCTTTGCAAATGAACACGCGTTTTGGTAGGCTTTGTTTACAGCTAAACTGTACGTTTTGAAAATAGTTAAAATCGTCTTTAGCGCATGTTGGTATCCAAACAACAACAACAAACAAATATTTCACGCACACGCTGGTCGTAAACCTGTTACAAAATTCCTATTTGCGCGCTGACCTCATCTCTCGATTGGGCTATTTGAACTACGGGAAGTACACGCACCTCAGGGGCCCCTTGGAACTAACTACAGTAGCTGGAAGTTGGAAGTCGCTTCAGGAAATACTTTCCACCAATTGGGGTGCCAATGGCTGTCAGTATGTGTGTGTGTGTATATATATGTGGCTATATTACGCCTGTCTATCCTACAGTGCACACCCCAAGAGGTAGTAGCTGTCCGTGAAAGGGTGCACCATTGCGGCTGCACAAAGCAATGGTTTCGATGTGCACATCATTCGTGTCCGGAATGTCGGAAGGGCCTGCAATGCTTCCAACCAACACCGACCCCAAAACGGTTGCTCAACGGTTTCCGTAACGGGGGTTTTTGTTTTGCTGCACCGCCACCTCCCTCTGTTCCTGCTCAAACTGTTTTTTTTTTTGTTGGTTTGGAGTACGTACTACTCACGTACGGTGAGGTGAGGTGTGGCACTAGAAATGGCGCGGAAGCCCGGGAATGTTCAATTACAAAGCCAGTGCTACGGAGTACAGAAACCGCAAATCGAAGATCAAATACTACATTAGTTCTGGGACCTATCTCGGCCTTAGTAAACGTATTGCTCAAGAGTTGCGCTACTCACTCTCCGAAAAAAACTAATTTCCGGTGTTCAGCTACAACCACGGAGGAGTCGCTGAACGTGGAGTAGTAGGGTAGTAGCGGTAGGTAAGAATGCAGTCCGTAAACCACACACTTGCGCTCGCCACACCTCTATTCAATTTAAAATGCGAAACACACTGCTAAACGCAAAGGATATTAATATTCCGGTGCATACCGATTATGGCGTGGCTAAGCTGTTTTTTCTTCATTAAGACGGCTGTCTCCGCTTCCGATCAACTAAATCAACGTGTTTTCCTTTTGCCACAGTTTGCCCCTTCGTACGCACATCTTTCTCTGATACCTGTCACTCTCCCTATCTCTCTCTCTCTCTCTCTTTGTTTCGTTGAAGAATCGAAATTTTTGTCTCGGTCAACTACACAGCGCCCGCACGATGCGGTTGATAGGATAGGCAGTATGGTTGATCGTGTTTTTGATGTCACCATCCGGTTCGTTAAGAGCGTCCTCCACTTTCGCAATTTCAGATCAGATTGGCCCAGAGCAATGGAGCAATGGCTGAAGAAATTTTGGGTCAATTTACTCAAGCACGCACTTTATTGTTTTAAATAGTGGAGCGTTCCCACAGCACTAGAAGCTACAGCAGAAATATTCACACCTGTAGCAAACAATCGGTGGCATTGGGATATCCACACCATCGGTGACACAGTCTTCTATTCCGCCTTTGTTGGAATTGTTCTGTAATAAATTCGATTACACAAGTGTTATCTTGCAACGGACACGAATTCTTGGAGCTTGTTAGAAGACAACGACCGAAGAGGCAAACTACATACAAACACACAGCGGCGATCAAGCACAGCCCTCGGAGAGCAAAAGGGAAGACCAAAAAAACAGCCATTTCCGGTGATTCGGATGGGTTCGACACGTTCAATCCAAGCTTTCGGGTTGATGGACGGTTTGAAAGGCTGCAAGATTTAGTGTGGGCATACTCGCTGTTTCTATTGGTGGAAGGGGTTTTAGGCGTGGAGAATCTAAACCCAAGAAGCTGGTAAACGTCGCAGACAACCAGCTAGTCTCTTTCCACACGCAAAAAGCAAGATGTCTGCCGGGTTAAGATCCCTTTAATCGTGCTATAGTTGGGCCGGAAACAATTCCCACATTTGTTTGCAAATGGAGCGACACCACCTATTGTTCCGATGCTATCTGCGCTCACTTCCCTCCCCTTCATAAAATATCAACATAATCACAGTCACACACACACACACACACACATGCACAAATACACGTACGGTAAACTTAACCACACAGATCCGTTCGCATAATGGGACTCTTTGGCTTTGAAAATTTCAAAGTCAATGCGAAGCGGAACAATTACGAGCGCGCGATCGCGTCGCGTCGTCAAACGCGACAAAACACACTAGGTATGGTAGCAACGAAACCGCACCGTACGCGATGGCTTCAGGCTCCGCGTCCGGGAAAGCTGAACCGTCTTGCATAACGTGCCGCGAAGAAATGCGCCCAGCAAGCTCAGCCAGCCTACCGAACCGGACCGGACGAAAACTGACGATGTTGTTGCGCTGCTTGCTCCCGTGCGGCGTTCGCCCAAGCGCTTCAGCAACATAAGGGAAGGCGAAGAAAGCGGGCAGTGGATCTTCCGTTTGGCGATGTAGACCACTGTATATACTGCGGCCACAACACCACAACACAACGATATAAACACAAGTGGGGAGACGCCTTTCTTGTTGCGAACGTACGAACGCGGCACGCTGCATCATGGAAGGGTTATAAGTGTGAAAAAGGGGAAAAGATGCTTACATCTAGTCAAAATAGTAGTTTAATGTGATGTCTCAAATGAAAATTGAAATCTGAACTATTCAAGAAGAATACTGACTAGAAATGGCATGAGTTATTAAAGTTATTATATTTCAGCACACATTTTTCAATATTTCGGATTCATTATTGAAATCTTTGAGTCTTGAACTGATCATGAACGCTGAATGAATAAATATCTTGTGTTGTTGAAAATTGATCATTTTCATCAATCCCGCTACGGGACTTTGTTGTACCGACTTCACTGTGCCACTGTGCGCGTTCGGACGAGATCGGCACGGTCCGAGCGTACGACGAGGTGAAATAGTTCCAATAACTTATAAATACGGGTAAAGATACACTTTCTTCTGCCGAAAGCCGTCCTTCCTCCCTCTTCTGGTTTGTGTCCTTGGTAGATCGATTCGGTCGTGCACACGTGTTTACGGCGTCGAACACACGGACATTTCCATACCACGAGATGGAGAAAGAGAATTATAATAACGGTTTCAACTAGATTCCAAGCAGAGAGAAAGCTACAAGAAGAGGTGCCACAGCCGGATACGATGAGCACTCATCTCACCGGTCACCGTCGAGGAGGGAGAATCGAGTGTAGTTAGTAAACTCCAGGGGCATACTGGCAAACCAGATGACACTAGTAAAAGTTGAGGGAAGAATAACATAAAATAAGACGAAGATTGGCTGAGAGAAATGCCGAGCAATCATTGCTAATAACAATGAGGAGCAGTTCGATGCTCTTACTGCTACTCAGCGTAGAGTGTATCGCCACAAAGCGGCCTTAAAAGCGAGCTGCCCAGTAACGCCCGCGGCTCAAGGTTCGTCCAGAGCACAGCCCGGCGGCAATGGACGATGTACCGGCACTCCGACACAAACAAAACAAGGTCACTACGATCCTCCGCATTTCCGGTACGATGTGTGCTGAGTGCGCAGTAGTTTGTCGAACTTACACCGACAAATAAGCAAACACCAATAGCAGCAAAAAGACATTCTCCACGCCAACATTGTGTTCCCAATTTCACGTCCAATTGAATCCACCAACTGCCGAGATTCGTGGTTGTTTGGCCTGCATACGCTGCACCCACGGCAGTCTCCGTGCGGTAATTGATTTCTTCGCCAGCACGGTGGAGGAACCACTTGGGAGCCGCGTAAAGATGGCGCCCGCCCGGATTTGCATTGGCTGTGTACGGGCTACGAGGTTAGTGGGTCATACACGCGGAAGCGAATTTGTTCTGCGGAGACTGCGGAGATGCGTGCCGCGGAGAGCTACGCACGCGAAATAGCGAGGAAGGTTCGTTGTTTATAAATAACAACCGTCGGCTAGTGCTGGAGCGCATTGGATGACGTCCAGTGGTACGTGTGCAAATAGGAAAAACTTTGGAGCAAACAAGAAGTATGCGGGGTTTTGCACGATCTCTCTGGACCATATCTCACATATCAAGTACAAAGAATGTCCGACACTGTTCGTGGCGTTGACAGTGAATTAGTTATCAGTTGCAGACTTTTTAGATACCACAAAGGTGACTTCAGTGTGGGCTCGATGGTGGCCTTGAAGGGTTTATCTGGATCCGATAAACATTAGCATTACGAGTAATAAATATTTGCAACCATTCATTATCTAATCGTGATCTATAACATTCGTAGCGTTCGGCACAACTGCACATCCACGAGATGTTGCCGACTTCTGGGATGTTGTCGGATCTATTTCTCTCACAATCTCCTCCCTTGGTTCCTGTTCCTCCCCACAGTCAGACAACACAATAGGAAACGCTTCGTTTCGCCCGCCTTTACACGTTCCAAAACCCCCTGGATGCCGTTGATTCCGCTTCAACACGGTGTGGCTGGTGCACCAGGCAACGAACCCTCCCTGGACCACTGGAGGGTTTTCAGCTCATCTACCCCATTGTAACGGGGTTGTAAATTCTGCGTACCACGCGAAGGCCGCTACAGGGCTAGGGCTGGGATGGGAAACACGAGCACAAGTAATTATGCGCCTATCCCACTGAAATGGGCGGCTTTTTTTCTGCTTCCTCCATCGTTTTCGCCACTGATGTTACGAGGCACGAGGTAACTGCAGTGGTCTCGTGTAAAGGTCGTGCCCTCTTCCACACATTGATCCACAATGGGCTGGCGAAATATACAACAACGAGCAAAGGCAACGCGATACCGAGAGTACAGCTCAGAAGAATGTTACGAGAAGACAAAAAAAAACAGCAAAACTATGTATGGAAATAAACGTTTGTGCAATATTCTACACAGGATGTTGCAAACCGTGTCTAGAACACCCCAATTCGCACAGGAATAGACTCCCCACAGGGGTGGAATGGTCCGTGTGGTACTAAAAACCTTAAACCACCATTCCCGATCGAAAACCCCCCTGTCGTGGGAAAACTATTTCCACCAAACAGTTCGGACAGGAGTATGCAATATGCGCATTAGAAAAGCGGCGGGCCAACGTTGTACCAAATCTTGGTTGGGCAACACACTCAACGAGATCAACAGTCGCGGTCGGCAACAGTTTGCAACAGAACAGGGCGCCAGTTTTGCCGTGAGAAGAAATGGCTCCCATTGTGTACTGATTGTGTTGAAAATTTGTTTCAATTTTAAGATCGCGTTTGGCCGCAAGTGCCTCTATTTTTTTTGTTTTTTTTTTCGCTTTCTGGCGAGGAGTTCTGAAGTGCGTAACCGGTGCGGTGCAGGAAAAGAATTCCAATCGGTTTGTACGAACAGTGGGAGCGAGCGAGTGAGTAAGGTAATTAGTTTTGTTATTTAAATGCTCCACCAGGGGGTGCAGAGGAATGTCTTGAATAACGCGTGGTGGTTCATTTTCCGTTCCAACAATGTCCAGGGTTGAGCGATCGTTGAGTAACGCGAGTACTTCACTAGCAAACCAAATCGGATGGGATCTGACAATCTAACTCATCTCACGATCAATCTACCATCTGGATCCGTTTCAAGATATGGCCGATTGCCACAACGTTTCGGTTTCAGTTGGTAGGAGAAAGAAAGCTAAAAGCAAAGACAAAAAATACCACTCGCAGAAGGCCAGCTAAGTCTCCGGTCCGATACAACCAATCGAACAATACACACCTCCTAGGCCCAGAACCGTAACGGGATATTTGGTTCAAACATTTTCCTTTTTCCGTTTTTGTTTTACTTCTCATTTGTGTGCTCTTTTTTACCTGCACATGGTTCTCCAACTCCAAGATGTGGCATCCGCCCTTAACCGCTCTAGCTTCTGTGGTCGCTGGGACCATGTGGGGAGGAAATCTAAATGCTGGCAGATGATGTATTCATCAGCCGTCGAACTCGTGAGGAATGCGGTGAAATGGGTTGTTGCAACAGGCAATATGGGCGCGTGGCATGTATCGATGTCGTCGTTGCCTCATACGCGTCTATCATATTATCCGTACGAACTTGAACGATGGATCTTAAAAGGTGAAATATTTACCAGCCGTGTTATCCCTACGGATCGAGGCACTCGGGCACTGAGGGAATGTGCACGCATCGCTCCCACAATTTATTTGAATTTATCAGTCGCCCGCTTCTATCTTTGCTTGCTTGCTTCTGCCAGAAAGTGAAATTGCATACAGTGTGCGTGCTCCAAATCTATCGACTATCGTTTACGTGTCTCATTGCCGTTCTCTCACCCGTCAGTCATCGTGGCGGCAATTGTTTCCAGCCCCAAAAGCTCCTCTCATCGTACAATTTGCTTACAGCAGCCCGCTGGTGCTTCGAAATTCGCTCTGGAAGATGCTGATTTCACTACGGTTCCTAATGTATTTCCCATCTCGTTTACGCTCCATTCGTGCCGGGCCACGAGGTACTACACTGCATGAGGCCGGTAGCAAACGACGACGACAACGGTGGCGAAAACGAATGTGTGAAAAAGTGTTACTGTGAGTAGTTTTATTTTCTGCTCTGTTGTTGTTGCGAGCCGTGTTAAAACTGACAGCCATTTTGGTGTGTTTGGATCCATTGTTTGTGCCAAAAGTGTGAGGGAAACCAGAGGGAAGGCAGAGCGTGGAGTCTCCTCCACGCAACAAAGAGCTATCTGTTTATCGGAGTATATATATATGTGTGTGTGTGTGTTTGGATCTTTCTGGTTTCCCCTTCTTTTCATTCTTCTAAAAAAAAACTCGAGATTTGTATTTTAAAACGGTTTGCTTCCACCAGCAAGTGCCTAAGCCTCGTCGAACCCATGGAGAAACCACCGGGTTATTGCACCAGTTTATATGGATCACGCACACTTTAGCTCGGTTGCGGAGCGTTTCCAAGAGGAGCACTTGTTGGAGAAGCTCCGGGGATCACTTGTACACAGCAGACGCCATACAAACAGATAGGCAGATAGGCGTACGGAAATAAGCTGGAGATAAGATCAAAAACAAACACACGATGATACAGCAACACCGATATGGCGTCGTTTTAATCACGCTAATGCCCTTTCTCCAAACGTGTTAAAGCAGAATTTGAGTCACTGTACGTAGCGTTAGTGTGCGAATCACCTGACGCATCTGTCTGCATTCAATCTGGGATGATTTAGAACATCGAAATGGGCAACTAATTAGCTACTTTCTATCTCTTAAATCACTGGGAAGAATTAGTTCTAAGACCATAATTTGTTGAGTGTCCTAAAAGCCTGAATTTTGCATAAGTTCACCGTGTCTTTCGAACGTCCAAAGCATCTAAACACCTCCGGCAGAATTATGGTCGGTTAGTGAAGATTGTTAACTCGCACCAGTCTTCTGCTGGAGCCTACCCTGTACGCCAATTGATTTTCAATCCATCCATTATAGTTCATCCTCCCTGGTTCCGCAAGCGAACGAGAACCAGCGGCAAACTAAATCGATTCGTTACAATAGTGATTACAACAAGGGGAAGCAGCACATACACACATTGCCCGTGATGGGAAACTCGTCGCGGATGCACCAGCGGAATGGGAATCTTGCGGCAACAGGAAAGGCTTGCAGGTTTACATCGTCAAACGCTTGAGGGAGAGCAACGTCCGCCTCGCGCAATTAGCTACTTTTCTGAGATAATTGTCTCACCGTGCCCACAAGTATGTTGCCCCTCGCGGGTCTCGGTGCGAACGGAAAATAATATCCCAGAGCGCCCAGATAATCAGAGTTCGTACACCGCGGCCCGCCTGGTGGTAAGATACATGATCGTCATTTACATGGCGGTAGGATGGCGATCGTAGTGCATCTCGCGCACGTAATAGCTCATATTACGCACACGTCATACACGGGACGAGCAGCTGGCTCCAGGCCCGTGCCGCACGGTGCCGTCACCGCATCGTCGGGAATAACCAGTTCTGGTGGGCGCAAAGCGTTTAATTAGTTTCGGGTGACGGAGTGGTAGACAGTGTCCCTGAGCAGCTACAAACTAGAACTTGCGATAAGATAAGCGCGGCCAGAATCGAAGCCCATGTTTACACGAAGCGGTGGTGCGTACTTTGAAGTCTTGTGGGAGGCTCAAGCGCTGTGATATCTTACGTTGGTTCGTGAAGTAACGATACCTATGATTTCCCACTTCCTCAGCGGGTAAGTTCGATACTCAATAACGCCACGTATCCTAGCCACACATCCGGCTAGTTTCGGAGCGTTAGTTCAACTAGCACACACGGATATCGATATCTGCCGTAAACCGGATAGGTTAGATAGTATCGCTCAAGAATTTTTGACACACCAAAGCTGGCCTACGCTTTATGAGAAGATCTAGCGTTGAGAGAAGATCTAAACGTAGCAGATATGGGCGAGGCCAAACTTCAAATCAATAAGAATATGTTTTTCTATACCGCGCCTCCACCCCACGCACTGTAGGAGCGTTGGAGATCTTTAACTCAGAGTGTTGATTAGCATTACCTCGGGGAAAAGGCAGCATCCGCGATGTCAGAATACTGTCGGGACAGAAGTTTTACTGGTGCTCTAAACCTGTGCGATGACTAAACCGCAAATGACGCATGCTTGCGCTAAATCAAGTAAACAATCGCATAAATCATCTCCCCGAGAGTTGAATACAGCCGACATACTAGGCGCCCGTGCATTAGAGGAATGTTCTAGACGTTTCTGCGTGCGTGATCGAGTCATAACCTCCAGAGGCTCTACGAGTCATAGATGTTTAATTCCGCAGATAAGATAAAAAAAACTGCCCGTGCTGTACATCGCGTCATTAGGGCATTTGCGCGACCTCCCCCTATACGTTGGGGTGTTAAAGTCCACTCCGCATCTCCGAAATCCGTTTAAGACATCACTGCATTCCCTATATGGCCAGCAATGTGACTCGATCCAAACAACAGCAACAAATATTGTCCGAGAGAGCAAAACTAGAACAACCATCGTGAAATGAGCCGCGCTAGCTCAAGGCTAGCAGGAAGACTCGCGGGCCCCGCGTTGCCGAGGGCTACACGATAATAAAAGCGCCTGTAAATGACCTGCGACAACCTGTGGATTCCTTCGTCACTATTGAAACCTCGTAATGCCTGTACATAGGCACGTACATGCGACTCGAGCACGCGGGGAGGGAAGGAGATATCCAAATACGCAACAAAACACAAAAAGACGGCGCCATGTTGTTTCTTTTGAATATGCGTGTTTTTTTTTGCGACATGTATCTTCACAGTGAACCCTTTCTAACCGCTGCCAGCCCAGGTTGAGCGTTAATGATCGCTTTAATTGTCTCGTTTTTGCAGATATATGCACCATCGTTTGCGGAACTCCCATCCGGGCGTCATTAGCACATGCGTGTGTGTTTTCCCGACTTACCCGAATGTAGGGGAACGGTACGGCAGGTTCTTTCGTCTGGTCCTTCTTTTCGTCACTTTCCATTTCACTGCGCTTCACCCGGCAGTCGAACTCGAGTTGAGGAGGCCGGCAATGTTTTGAATGGGTATTGGCGTTTGGGCTAGAAGCTTCGTGCCGTTGACGGTTGATGGTGGTGTGCTGCGTTGGCGGCCGCCCTGCTGTCGGGCATGACTTCTTCCCAAGCAGGTACGACGGATTCCCTTGGAGTTCACTTCACTTATTTCCTCGAAATGTGTGCTTTTAACTTACTCTCTTGAACTGTGACCACAACCTGCCACTTCCGTATGTTATAACGATATAAACATGCACACAATAAACACAAACACACAGACGGAAAGGTGTGTCCGTCACAGAAGAGTTGATTGATGTGATTTGCTGTTAACTAGTGACAGTCGCTTCGCTGCGATTCTCAGCATTCAATGCCCACTATTTACAGGAGGCCCACAGGAAAAGCGAAAGACACAAGCACCTAAGCACACACACATACGTGGATTGATTGCCACCCACACACACAAGCGTACAATAGTTGCTGAAAGGCACAACAGAAGGCGCAACAAGACAGTGGCGATGCCTATCTCTCCACAAGCAGACCGACAGGCTTGACACACGGGCGCGCGCGTTTTTTTTGTTAATTTTTTTTTTTGGTTCTCCTCTCCGCTCTCCAGACTTGGGCGACGTGCGACGTTGTCGAGCGAAACTGCGAACCGTCGTGAGCAAGCTTTTAGCGGGCACTGAAAGGGAGAAACAGCGACGACGAGCGAGCACAGACGTTTAGCTGTTGATGCGGGCTCTGTACGCGCAGCACGCCCCTTATCCCAAGCCCCACCAACATCCACACAGCGCACTGCTGCTGCACCTACCTGGCCTACCTGTGAAGCGATGCGTGGTGGTACTAGGCAGGCGGGCTGCTCCCCGCCTCCAGCCGATATGGGACTTTCTAGATGCGCACCAGCCCAGCGTATATCCTCGGAAAAGCTCGCGGCGGTAGAGGTGCGGTCCTGGGCAATATAGGCACGCGGTTGACAAGCTACAAACAATGCCGAAGAGCAGTATTGAACGACAACCGTATGCATTCCCGGTGCATCAGGCGATAGAGAGACGCAGTGCTTGAATGCTTCTCCTCTGCGTGCGTCCGGTTGGTCGTCAACACAAAACAAACGTTCAAAAAACATTCCCTACTTCGTGCGCTGTAACGCCTTCAAAGCGAACTCCACAGGTGATTCGTGCGAGGTTCTAGAGTTGTTGCAAGAGTTCCCCCTTTTAGTATGCCTACCGTGTGCGGAAGTGCGCGCACTGTGCGCGTGGTCGCATCTAAATCTGTCCATTACCTGCCATCGGACCGGAAGCGTTTCAATTTCTCTCGACTGTAAAGCTGTTGTGGCTATACAGTGTGATGCATACGCAAGTAGCATGCTTTTCGATTGTTTGTTTTAAGGTTGTTTTTTTTTTCAAACCTGCCGAATCGCCAAATGCGCTTAGGGATATTTAGACTTTTCGGTTGGTTTGTTATAGAAGAATTCTTGTTTAGCTGGAAAACAAATGCCATTTGGGTAGAATAATGTTCTTCGACAATATCATTAGTAGATGATTAGCGGTTTAAAAACAAAAAATTGTTAAAATATGAACGTTCCAACCATGTTTACCGATTTTTCAAAAATAATCATCTTCGCACGTTCAACACCCCACGGTGCTGCTAGTGTAAATCGATACGTGACGTGTCATTAGGCCCGCACAACGATTTCCTTTCGCTAGCGCCGACTCCAGCATTTGCGTGATTTGCACGTTGCGCGCCTTTCGGGGGAGATTTAAGATCGACGTTTTCACTTTCTTTACGCGCGACGGCGGCTGCGTGTGGCGCTAACGGTGGTATCCACACGCGATCCGCACCTCTTGTCATCTTGTTCGACTTTGTATACATTAACGAGAGTAAAAACGCCATATTCACCTATCATTAAGAGATTTATTAAAAATGTGTACCACCGCCACGTCGCTTATTTTTTGTTTTGTTTTCCGTTGTTCGCTGTTCAAATAAAATCAAACATTGGCGATGGGAATGTTCGGAGGGAGGGGGAGGGGGGGGGCGAGAACATTTCCGAATGCGCATTTTTGAATACTGTGAGTTGTGGGGTGTTTGTTAGCGAGCACCCGAAAGGAGGCCATCGCACAGGCCGGATGGTAGCACAAATTATAGTAAAGAATAGATACAGAGTTTAGAGAGGGCACCTAAGTCTCGACGGCGCGATTAGGCCTATCGATCGTTCCCGCCATTTGTCATGTTTGTTTTCGTTTCGTTCGATTTTTTGATATAGTTTCTTGTTTCTTGTTAAGTCCTTCGACAGCTTTTCACGACCACTTTCTATCTCTTAGCTATAGAGAAACACATACAAAAATAAATCGAAATCCTTTTTTGGACGGTTCCGTTCTGCAACTTAAGTATGCGTATTTTCAGCTTTCCACACACGAAAAATGCTTTGACACGAAAAATATAAAGATAAAGGTTTAAGGTACATCGCGTTACAAAAGTCGAGTCTGCAGTCTTTTTTACAACACGTTATGTTGTAAAAAAAAGACAAAATATTCATCCTTATAGTATAATGCTGCATCGGATTTTTTTCTGTTTTTTGTTAAGCAAATTAAATGGAGATGGTCACTATCTATCGGTCGGGTTGTGTTGCGCGAATGACTGCTGCATTGGACAGACTCTTTGCCGCATTATTCGGTGCGAATAGCGCACAGTCTGCACAAAACACTCCACCCGCTCCCTCACCAACTAGTTAAACTACCAGAAGCAAATTATTGTATAATTTGTATAAATTATTACATCTCCGCAGTTGCGCCATGTACTTGCAACGTTCCTTCTCGCTGCTCGTCATTCGACACAACCAACGCAGATAACCAAATATGAAAATGCATTCCTTAAATGAAGCTCTGCTTAAACGTGTCGGCATAGACTCGGACTGCACAGACTAAATTCGACTAAAGTGATGCTAAAACTGTGCAGCGGATGATGATGTGTGTTTTTCGTATGTCTCTATGCGTGTGTGGGTATGTGCACGCCTTTCTTTTCCTTGTCTAGTTTGGCGCGTTTCCCTCTTTTCACAAATAAAAGCCTTTGCATGGAATGAACGAAGCTTTGCACCAGCAGGAAAATGGGGAACCTTTGCAGTATAGCATACGGATAACGCTAACCTCTCTTTTCACACACGCGCACGCACCTACACGCACAGAATTTAGGCGTCCTCGAGCGTACCGCCACCGATCGGCCGCAGCACGATCCGCGGATCGGTGTCGAGCATCCGGTCCGACTCCTCTGCACTACTCATGCACGAATCCTTGCTGTCCGGCATCAGGTTCCGCCGTTCCTCGTCCTCCTGGTGCGTCGGTATTTCCGACACCGGTGCGTACTGCGTGTGCGACACGAGCGGATCGGTGCTCGGATTCAGCGCCAGTATTTGTCCACCTCCGTTGCCCTGTAGCTGCCGCGCCAAGCCCTGCTTCTTCGACAGGACGCACGGGCAGACGCAACCGCGCCGCCAGTCGGCCACTTTCACGTACAGCGCTGTGTGCGGAAGAGGAGTATATAGTTTATATAGTGAAAGGGCGAACAGAGGAAAGTGTACGAATACTAATGTGCTTATTTGCCTTACTCGACAAGTGAGTCGATCGATGTTGTCAACTGTTTCTTACCTAGCAGAACGGTCCCAAACACCGCTATGATTGCGCCGGTAATAATTAGCCCCAGATCAATGCTTTCTTCCTGTGCCTTACCGTCTGGATTGATCTCCGGATGCTGTTCGGCGTCGGAGTAGTCAGCGGAACCGCTAGCAACCAGTGCTATTCCTGTGATGTGGTACGCAAATAAAAAAACACATTTAAAGGACCAGAGAGCTTTGTGGAAGTTGAATGTTTCGGTGTTTCTACATTAGAAGCATTCGTGCCTTATAAAATGCCTTTAAAAATTACATTCTTTGATGCCGAAAACGCTACGTGGATATAAATGATATTTTTGATGATAATAAAAACGTTCGCTTCTAACAAAGGCTGCTAAAATGGGCGTTCTGGGCGTGTGAAAGCGATTGATTGGAGAATTGCATATTCCCGGTGCGTACCTATGGCAAACATAATCAACCCGAACACCAGTATCGACACCTGCATGGCCGGTTTGCGCAGCATCTTGAGCGACGAGACGGCGGTCGTTTGGGCGAGCAGGCCCCCGGCACTGGGCCGGGCCTCGAACGATACCGTCGTCGGTTGATAGACGGGTCCACTTTCCGGCATTTTTCTGCTTGTTGTTTTAACGATCTCTTTTCTTCTGATGAGGAAGCAGTTCAGTACAACCTACCCAGCGCGTCTCTGTGCGTCTACTTCGGTCACTGTCATTTACTACGCAACCAAACCGTGCCGGAATGATAAGAACTTGGACGCACCGTTGCCAACTGTTCGGGATGAGAAAAAGGGAGAAAAGATTGATTAGAATACGATAATAAAATAAAAACCAATACATGCTTTGATCTCGCGTGAAAACAGATCATTTTAGTACTGTGTTTCTTGAATGCATGGTTACAAAATAAAGCTGAATCAATACACCAGACAACAGTAACGCATCTCAGGTGGGTGTGATGAGCACGATTAAGTTAGCAAGCAACATCACAAAAAAGGCCCCAATAAACGGTACGACGTAACTATGAGTCAGAGTTTCCTCCCACTCCCGACCCAGAGCGACGTTTATGGCCATGAACCATGCGCCCATTAGTCATCGGTAGTGCGTAGTACTAACCAGTACCTGGCGATTGCGACACCGGAAGTGATCAGTACGTCACGCTTACCCCGACGGTTGGTTGGTTGATTCACCACGAAGCATGTTCGAGCACATCGTTGCATTTCCTTTTTTGGACGCTGTTGTGCTGGCAGCGTTTCTTTCCTAGCATTACTAACGGAGCCACGCGAATCCGACTTACGCTACATAAACTACGTGCATGCGAACTAACCGGTCCCGACGGGATTCCGTGATCTATTTTAGGTCGGTGGGTTGTTTTTTCTGTGTGTGTTTGTGTATGGCCGTAAGGAAGACGTAACCGTGCCTTTTTCTGTCCGACCCAGCAATTAACGCTCCATTTGGGAAGCCCTAACGTATTCCCTTCGTAGGGTTCTAGAACACACCACGCACACAGAGACAGGACGCACGAATTAGTACGTTTGACAGGTAGGGCGACGCGACTAAGACGGCCTCTGCCCGTGTTATTACCTGCCGCGTCAATCCAGAATGTTTTTCGTCTTTTTTGGATTTGTTTCTCCCGGAAGTGGGGACCACAAATTTAGTGGCGTCAGGCACGAACACCGTGACGTTTGGTTTGACCCTGAACACACCTGGCGAGGCCACAGCACACCTTTACAAAGCGCGAAAAAGCCAGCGGACCCACGGAAAGCGCGTTTATCGAGCGCACGGGGCAACACTGCAGCCCTGTCCAGATGTGGGAACAGATTTTGCCCACCGCTTCTAGTTCCTTCGTACACCTGGCGCCCGTATATGGTACGGGACTGGAAGATGCCAACAGAGGAGGCGCTTTTCCCGTGCCGTGTACGAAGCGGATTATAGAAATTTACGATCTTACTTTACCCTGAAATTCAAAGAACGACACACACACCTTTCGTATCTTCTTCGGTTGGTTGGCGTGGATTGATGCACCGTTTTGCGATTGTTTCACGATTGAAGTTTTGTTTCGTACAGCGCGTACGCACACACATATGCACACCAATTTGTGAAGAAAACAAAACCTGCTGCTGCTGTGGTGGTGTGCGAACTGGAATGGAGTCTTTCCGTTCCGATTCAACTGTGGGATCGGTTCGATCCGATTCGCGCAGAGGCTCGGAATATTGTTCTTTTCTATATTTTTATCATTTTTTAATTTCTGCCGCATAAAATCTGATAAAACAACATCATCTTATTTATGATAAAGAATACTTGAAACAATTTCTGAAACCGACTTTAATTATTCGAATCGCGGTGAATTGTGGTGAATTTCGTTCCATTCTTCGAGCGCCATCTGGTGTTGAGTTTGGATACCTGACCGATCGTTCGGGTATTTGTTAATAAACAACAAAATGACGACAAAGTCTTTTTTGCTGCTGCTTTTCTGCTGCCCATATACCAAAAGAAAATGTCTTAATTACTTGCGTTGCCTTTACAAATAACGCGTCAAACTATTTGCAACTTTGAACAACGTGAACTGAACAACGTTGTTTCACGTCTTGCGCTCCATTCGGTTCGGTTTGAATCTGGCACGTAGATACCAATTCCATAGCAACCGACCAACGGTACACAAACCATTTTCAGCGTTTGCATTCGGTAATCAATAATGGCGTTCAAGGATGTGCGAGGTTTGTGTACCACCGGTTGATTACTGAAAATATATACCATCTAAGGGTCTTTCGCTCGCGTGTTTCAGAT
Source organism: Anopheles farauti No. 4 (assembly GCA_000956215.1). Classification (NCBI taxonomy): domain Eukaryota; kingdom Metazoa; phylum Arthropoda; class Insecta; order Diptera; family Culicidae; genus Anopheles; species Anopheles farauti No. 4. The sequence continues at coordinate 2,631 of JXWZ01013906.1, read as the reverse complement.
CTATCCGAACAGCTGAAGCTACTTGGCTACCCGAACAATATACCTATCACCGTACTTAACACACCGTACGGTGGTCCGGAAAGCTTTAAAGCGTACTCCGACATCCTGCAATGGTTGATCAATCGGCTGGAACCGAACCTCGTCCTTGGCGGGGGTACCCGTACCGAACAGGAGCGGATCCAGTTTGTCCGCGCCGCCACTGAGTTTCTCGTGACGAAGTCCAGCATAAAGATCAATCCGCGCAAACTGTACGCGAGCTCAGTGGCGGCCGCCAAGGAGCTGCTGAAGGTGACCACACTGCTGATTTCCTCACCGAAGGTGACCGGCCACGAGGAAGAGCAGATCAAATCGCACGTCGAGATCGATCTGTCTGACAAAATCGACGACCTGAAGAAAGTGCGTGGTCTGTCGTCAGAACTGACGAATCGCGGGGCCGCCCTGTACGATTTGCTGAAGAAGGAACTAATTAACCGTGAGATGCGCAACCTACAGTCCACCCGCTCGCTTGAGCTGGCTACTACTGAGAAGATAATCAAGAGCGCGATAGCATCGCTCCAGTCGAAGCTCACCAGCTCGCGAGCGTCACTGGATAGTTTGAGGGCGGACAACGTGAACATGGCGGCAAAAATCGCGCGCAAGGCGTCCGAGCTGGAGCGCTCCCGGCAGCGGCTTCAGGCACTGCAGAAGGTGCGGCCCGCGTATTTGGAGGAGTTCGAGAAACTCGAGCTGGAGCTAAAGGGTTTGTACGAAGCGTATATCGTGCGCATCCGGTGTGTCGATGCGCTGCGCTCACAGCTGATCAGCAAAAATCGCACCCCGACGCCGACATCGCCGGTGGCACGCATCACCGACAGCAGCATGACTATCTTGCCGGAAGGGTTAATGGAGTCGGAGGACGAGAACGAGGAGGATGACGATTTTGACGAACGGGACGATGTAAAGCTGAAGACGGATCGGCGCATCCTGCGCAGCGAGCTGCTAAACCGAGACCGTGGCTCGACCCGATTTCGGTCGCGCATTGAAGGTGCGTCACCGAATGGGAAAGATCGCACGATGATGATTGGCAGCATCGAGGATGAGTTGGGACCGCTGGACAGCTCGATGAGCTCGGAGGAGTCCGAAAGTGATTTGGAAATGGGAGGTAATCGATGTAAGCATTTAATTTTACCACGTGTATATGAGAAATTATAAGTTTAGCCATGTTATAACTTCGATAAGGTGTAATTTAACTCCGCCTAATGATTGGTTTGCATTTTGATTCAATTTCCAGTGATCGACGGAAGTCTGCGAACCGACGACGACGAGGATGAGAGTCTCGCCAAGATGCCACGTGAAAGCTCTACCATCAACCGTGGCGCGAAAGTGGAGCTGAGCGATGAAGACTTCTAAAAGTTATTTCGCGGCAAAATGGAGGCAGTTTGTTAAAAATTGACGTACTTGAGCACGTATGAAAGTTGCTATCATTTATCTTGCCATTAGGCAGCGCTCCATTACAAAACGCGTTCGTGGTCATGTTTATTTCTCTTAAAAACTAGCTATAACATCTCTCGCGCCTGATCAAAAATGAAAACAAACAACAAACGGTAAACATACAATAGTTTATACACAAATACTATACACAAAACAAAAATGGGACGAAGGAAAACACACACATTTACAAAAAAAAACCGAACGATACAACAAACGAGCCTATCAAACTAACATCTTATTGAGCAGTGTATCGGTGTGTTTCTGAGTGGGACACTTAACAGGTAGGGGAAATGAAATACGAGTTTCGTTTAGCGCGTGCCAGCAACAGCTGCCGCACGTCTCACATGTGGATGTCGTTATATCGCTCGAAATGCGTACGGTGATCGATCAGCATCAGATCGTGGTGGTAGGTGTGTGGTGGTGAAGGGTGCAACCCACTGTTGCTAACGATGCTGCCGGTTAGCTTCTCCTCCTCCTTCGCCAAATAGCTATCGGCGATGTCCCGATCCAACCCAGTATACGTGAACGTCTTCTCCAGGTCAGAGTCGGACTTACGACGCGGTCGCGGATCCACGTCCCCGCCGTTGCGTTCGTGGTTCATGCGCATCGTCGAGCGCTTCCTGTTCGCTCGGCTGATTTGCGCCTCCATCAGGGCACTCTCCGGGTACGGTTGGTACTGTGGGACGCCCGGTGGCATCAGATTTGGTGGATATATCATCGGAGAGTTGCCGGGCGACGTCTGCACGGTTGGGTACATCGGCATCATCGGTGGGAGCTAAATGGGGCAAAAGCGAACATTCCGGCGTTAGGTGTACTTTTGGCACGCACAAAACCGTTTTCTGTTCCGCATCACTTACCCCATTGCCTGCTCCAGCCGGAACCAGCATCACGCGCTGTGAGGTGTTGCCGGTACTATAGTTGTCGCCTCGGTGCTTTTCGCCGTACATCGAGCCGTAGCTACGCTTCAGCATGGTCTGGTACATCATATCCTTAACGCCCGGTTCGACCTGCAGTGAGTTGATGTAGTCTTCCACCTTCTGCTGGGTCATGAACGCCTGCGAGTTGCTATGCATCACGTTGTCGATCATCTGCAGCTTCTGCGTCGGTCTGCACAAGTAGATAAAGAACAAAATTGCGAATGCGAACGGAAAACGTACTGGG
>JXWZ01013903.1:0-18594 GCA_000956215.1 Anopheles farauti No. 4 | reverse complement strand
CTATTTGGCGTAACGACCGAAGTCATGCCTGCCATTTTACTGGCTTTTTAGACTGATTTTACCACCATAGCTGGTTAGTCACTCCTCGCTAGGGGGAGACGGTCCGAATGGGATCATGGTACCGGTCCTGTCGTGTGAAAGACCGGCGCCGCTACCACTACACCACCGGGCCGCCCCATAAAAATGCCTATTGATTCTGAAACTACATTACTGTTTAAACTATAGTATTGCACTGAGTATTGCACAGTGGGTGATGGAAGGTTTTAGATTTAGTAAAATTATTGATTTGTTACAAGTTTTTTTTTTATGTAAACCTAGCTCATTAGCGAGGCTAATCGGGTAAATTCATAATTTCTCATTAACTTATACAATTAATAATGGGAATGGATCGTACAAACATGAAATCTACTGATGGCAATAGTGCAAATGGCTCAGAGTATTGCTTTATTCCATTAGGAAATCATTGCAAACATTGCAAAAAATTAAAAATATGTTTGAAGCCGAATACAATGCACCATTTTGGTTGTTAAGTTTGTCTACTAATCTTTACTCGAGATGATCGCTGGACAAGAAAAAAATTATGTTTTTGTAAAACATATCCCAACGAAATTATGAACTGTTTTTTCATACCATTTCTGCCCTATCGAGATGGTATTAATGCATTAGTAAATAAAAAATATAAATTCGTACCTTATGACATGGTTCCATGGTAAGAAGAAGAAGAAGACATGGTATCTACGGTATCATGGTACCTTATCAACGGTTTAAAAGGATGCGATAAACTCTATCATGTTCATTTAATTTGATTTGTTTACTTCTTCATTTCTTGTCAAAAATACCTAAGTTGCAAATATTTTGGAAAAAATGTTCCAATGTAATATGTAACATATAAAAAAAAAAGTTTTATTTTTCACCAATCAGCCTGCAACGCTTCCTTAGCTCGATTATGCTAATCAATCCTACGGTTGCTAAGGTTAATTTATTGCGAACAAAATACCGTTTGTCCAAGTAATCTTTCACCCCCAACAACCACATTCATGCCTGCCCAGTCAATCGGGCGCTTGTTCGCAACTGGCTCATTATGGTTGTGGTTATGTTATGATAATGTGTCGGTGTGGCCCAAAGTGGACAGGATCGATGGTATGCATATTAAATTACCCGCATACTGTCACCCCGTTTAGTGACGATGAAAATGCTGAAAACTCCAACACCCATCGAACTATTGCCGGTGGAAAACGTTATCCCGACCGAAGCGTACACCCCCGATCTAGCTGTAGCGATCGACGATATGTAACAAAATCGAGTCTATCGAGTCGCTCAACTCGACTACAGCAACGGATGTTCTATCCAACCACGGCCGCAGTAATCGGTCACCTGGTCGGAAACCCTGGCGCCCGTCGCCCGATGTCCGGTGGTGTGGTTTCCACTGGGCGCGGCAAAGCGTGCGTGGCCGCTTTTTGGTGCGTAATACTGCGATAAATTAATTCGCACAACAACGCCCGCGAAACGTTATTCTACCCTGCTCTCGAGCGCCGGCGTCAGCGTGCTTTCTTCTTCTGCCCGTGAGCGCCTAACAGTTCCAAAACAGAATTATCTATGTTAACGTTTCATTCGCTATAATTAAATCAATTTAATGTCCGGCTGGGAATGGTCGGAGAGCGTAGCGTGGGTTCGGTTTTGCGAGGTTGGGAAGAACCGGAACTGCCGACCAGCTGGATGCTGGAAACTCCGACAAGGACGGTGTCTCAATTACGGTGCACGTTATCAACATGGCGTTCTGGTGGCGGCATTCGGTGTCCGACCGATTCTAACCAACCGAGTAGTCTAGACCCATGGCTATATGGTTGGTGAATGACGATAGGCGGCGAAACGAAAGCATTGAACCGTCGTTTGGTGCCGTTGCGGGGATTCTGCATTTCCAATATCTACTCATTCGAATCTAAATTGCCCACCATAACTCAGACACACAGGGAACACATGTTTGTAGATCTACATTTTATCTACTCGTGTCGTTTCGTTCGTCGGAAGTATGTGCTTCGTATCTATTTTTTTTTTTACTCTCAAGGTGATACTGACGTTCCAGAGAGACTGGGATCCAGAGGATGTGATTCTGATATCGAAGAGAAATACACATGCCCGTGTGTGTGTGTGTGTGCGTGTTCACGATATCGATAGCCTTGGCATTGAGATACTGCTTGAATAAAGTTCTGCAGAAAAGCCAGGAGATGATACTTATGCTGTATGAATCGATTCGAAGCGATTCGTTTCGTGGTGAAATGTGAATATCATAGATATATTTTGTTCAATTCAATCTAACAAGCATACCGCATCGCTCCATATGCACGAGTTGGTTTTTCATGCATGACGAGGTTTACCTAAGCTACTGTATCCATTTGAATATCGATTGAAACATCCCAATGAACAAGAATAGATTGTAAGAGCTACGATGAAAACAAAAATTGTAACCGTTTTTTGTTAAATATTTAGTTTACATACATTCTCAAATTCCATCATGTTAGTGTAAAATGCCATCAAATACCTAAATCACCAAAACATTAAGCATAAAACCTCGTCTGAAATCACCCGAGCACATCATTTCGTATTTCGAACCCAGCCAAGCACCATCGAACGCTTTATCGTTTCAACGCGATGTATATCCTACATGCGTGATGATAAAAACCATGAAAAAAAGGTCAACAACAGCTCACGCTGCAACCGCACACGAGCGCACGCTGTGACTGACATGTTGAGGGTTTTATTATGGCACTTGTTAATAAAACAATTAAATTAGCACACCAACCAGGGAGTGGATGAGAGCAACAAAACGGGTGGAAGGCAACGCAATAGCACTCGGTGCCACAAACCGCAGTTGGGTGGTATGAAATTTCATCAAACGTGCATCTGTCACGAACAGATCAGTGTCTCGGTGTGTGGTGATCCGATCCCCGGGTCGTATATATGTTCCAATATCCGCGTGACATTAAAGTTGAGCACAAACACTATCGGAGTGGCGTCACAAGAGATCATCGAATTTAGATGGGAACTATTTTTTTTTTTTGCTATCACTTGCGTGTTGGTTCGGTACGAGAATAAATTTTCGATTCTATTACACCCACAGTTGGATTAGGATGTAAACTTCAACAAACTTTATATTGCAAATGAATGAAATTTTTTTATTTGTTTTTATGCAAGCATTGAGAATATATAAACGGCACACATAATTCGAAGATAAATTAATATAATTTCTCTAAAATTTGTTTGTATCTAAATAACAAAATGACAGCATAAAACCAGTTTTATTTCTGCCTTCACGCCTTTTAACTATTTTTTTTATCGTCCTATCTTTTTACTAGTCGACCCTGTACACATCGTCTCAGTCAAAAAAGGTACTATATGTTCATTACAAAAACTTTCAACTTTTTTACGGTAGACGTGAGAGTAAAGTATAAATATGTTATAATGATTCCTGTAAAAAAAATTAAATTGTTAACAAATCATTTAAAACACATTTAAACAACATTGAAGCATAGATAAATAAATAAAAATTTTCCAAACATTACTTATACTTAGCTTCTAAGGAGTTAAATCCGAAAGAAATTTAATTATCTAATCTAATCTAAAATTTATTAGAACAATTAGGAATTTAACAATCATTATAAATAGCTGCATAAAAATACCATCAATTACAGTAGATTTTAACATCTTATGACTCAAACTGGCTAGCTATTTATGAGCAAAGAATCATTATTACTAAAGTTAAAACAGATAGGGATATTTCCGATCCAATAATGTAAAGACAGGCGCCAATAATATCAGCAAATAATTTTTCTTCGAACAAAATATTGTGCATATAAAAATATTGGTTAAAATATTGCTAGTTTACACTGTTTTATGACATTAGCCATCGTAAAAATATAAAACAAAATTCTTCGATATACGAATATCTTTTTTTCTAGAACCATACGTTATTTTACAAAAATAATTGGTTTGATTAAATGAAGCGCGCTTGTGTTGAGAATTACAGTATGTATTATCGGTACGAGTGGATTCAATCGATTCCTATTGTATGATTTCCATCCAACACAATCGATGGATTGCTATATTTATACCGTGTTGTACGGATATGGCGCTTTTTCAAGCTCGTTAGACCCAACAAACCCGTTCCCGGCAATTAGTACAGTAATGCGATCGCATTAGCTTAACATGGTACACCGTGGTGAGCTTAAGTTTGAGCTCATTACGTTACGCAAGGCTATCGAAGGAAATGGAAATTGGAAAAGGTTATGTTTGTGAAACTGAATTAGGTTCATTAATTCAAAAGAGAAAAGCTTCATTCAACCAGTTCGCACATGGAGGCGCCTGGTGTTTTTTAGAGTTTATTTTAAATGAATTGAAAAAGGTATATAACACGAATACTATCGGTAGTCACATAATAAATTAAATTCCTCGAGTGACAAATCCATTTCAACGAAATGGTTCCTTAACTCCTGTGATGGATTCATTATTATTACCTCGTTCCGTGTATTGCGTTTTAATTCCCGCTTTTTGTTCAATACGTTGTCAGAGTATCGTAACGTTTTTTTTTTGGTAATAAACACTTTTTTTCCTATGCTCTTTCTACTTGCAGATACCTCCCGTGCGGGTGAAAAGTTCGAAACGATGTCCCGCAACACCGGCTACACAAAATATATGAGCCTGAAGATTCGCAACGTCGGACCGGCGGATTTCGGTTCGTATCGATGCGTGGCGAAAAACTCATTAGGCGAAACCGACGGACTAATCAAATTGGACGGTAACTGAGCTTCCGGAGATCCGATATGATCCATTTTTTCCCCCTTCCCAATATCCTCTCCGGTCGTTGTTTCGTGCTGTTTGTAGGTGCGTACTGTTTCCCCCGTAAGCGAAAAGGGTAAACCGTGTTGAACGTGTTATCCACGGGCGCACACATGATGTGGGCGCGAATGATGCAACGTTCTTCCGGCACAGGCGCATACATGGCCCGGGAACCGTACATCGATCGATGAGTGATGTCTGCAACGCTTCAAAGAGTGTTTCGAGTAGGATGGAAAAATTTGCTAAATGCTACAAAAAACATCCACCATTGCATTTCCTATTCGCACCGTGCGGAATGAACTGAACAGGGATCGCAAAATTGAACCAGGTTCAATGCTTCCCATTCACGTAAGCATCCTTTCCGGGGTCAAGAGCGGATAAGATGGACGATATTGGACGCGCAACATCCTTTGGGCACGTGAAAATGTACCCTTTTCCTGCAGGGAATTGTGCCAACAACGGCACGAATAAAAAAAAAACGCGAATGAACTTTGCGTGGAACGACGTTAAACTTCCACACCATAAACGATGCACGACGATCCGTGTTCCACCGGCACCAAGAGGCGTGACCTTTTCTCCTACAAATCGTACACGCACAGACACACCGCGAAGCTTCGAACGAATCCTTTGTAAGGGATCAATTTTCGTTTCCACCATACGGCGGGCACTGAACGGAACGGAACTGGACAATGAAACAAACTACAGTAGAAAAAAAAACCCTTTTCCGATTGTTCCATTGCATAATTAGCGAATGTTGTGTGAGCGAAAAGGCTTCCAACTGGATTGTGTTGCATCCGAAACGCGCGACAACCGCGCGGGATGCGGGATGTGATTTGCTGCCGCAGGGATACAACACGGTTGTTGGGGTAAGGGCTCGAAGCCTCGGATGTAATTGAGTTTTCTGAGGCTAATGGAATTCCATCACTGCCTATCGAACACTTACGGCAAAAATGTGTGACGTATTCCAAAGGGTACGGTAGTGATTTCCCACCCCTATACAAAGAGGATTTACGAGTTTACTGGTGGTAGAGTCACGCCGCGCTCGTTAGAGTGGATGGATTATGAAACCGAGCCAATGTCAGAATGTGCATGTATGCGTTTGCATTTCATCAACGCTGAACATCCCGCTAGTAAAGGGGAGTGCCTACTTTCGTGGAGGTCCAACGATGCGTTGTGGTTTTATGATTTTTTTTTTCTATATTACCTGTACAAGCGTTTTGCGGTACGATAATCCAAAGAGCCAAAGATCGATGATCGATTTGTATTTTTTGCTGTTTGAATGTTTCATGAACGAAGGAGCGAAAGGAAGAACAAACAATCAATTTGGATTATAAGATAATATTTTTTATTTCCAGCGGATTAGCTTTCGCCATTAGGCTGCCCTGGATAATAATTGATTTTTTAATGCAATCGTAAGCTACAGCTACGATTGTACTGCTTAAAGGGAGTATTTTAGTTATAACTTAAGCGCGTTTTTGTAAGATGAAAGCAGAAAAGGTGAAAGTAGATATCGTTTGTTAATGGAAAACGAAATAGTTGCATCTTTGTTTTTTTTAGAAAATAATGAAAATTTTTTTGAAAAAAAGTTTTTTTTTCACTAACAGAAATAGTTTAAGATCAAATGAAAAGATTTCTTCAAAAGCTACGAATAAATAACAATGAAAATTTCGGCAAATTTCTTTGTTTACTAATAAACCCCGTCTCGTACACAGCATTATATCATAATTTTATCTGTATAAAATTGCCTAGAGCAATATGAACTTTCATGTTTATTTTACATGTAATCTAGAATGTCAAACTTTAAAAATTTACAACAAAACCAACTGGAGAAGTAGATATTCTTTTACCAATAATACCTACAAAAACCACGCTCCTGCCATGGTGTTCTCTTATTAATATACTCTTTTAATATATTGAGATCATAATATTATGCAAAAAACAAAAGGTTACGCTGTCCAATACCTCCCATCTCAGAACGGTTGACTCAAAAATGGGAAAACCAATTTACCGATATGCTTCACCTCGTCCAATTCACGCCCACCCTTACCGACAGGCCAATGATGAAGCCAATTGGTTGTGAAAATTAGAAACATCTATCAACATCCACCAATACCGACGCACCGCACGGACATGGATCAATCGACCGATCCGAAAAGGAAAACACCATCACCACCACCGTCATTGTCGTGCTTCGAAAAACAATGAAACCCCGATCGAAAGCAACAAACACATCAAAATAAAAATAAAAACAACAACGAAATGTGTTACGAAATAGATCAACTTCGATCTCGCTTACATCAACAGTTATTTGCCCACCAACAGCAGCCCGTTTCCCACGTGCCCCCCGTCCACTTTCCTTCCCCGTTTCTCCATTTCCATACCCACCGCAAACCGATACGGTCACCGAACTAATGATGCCTTTCATTTGCTTTTGGTTTTTTAATTTATATGCAGAAATACCGGCCCCGACGACAATATTGACAACCGAATCACTTTATAACAATCGATCAAAAGGTAATTTAAATGTAAATTTTAAAATGTATTTTCATTCCATCCGTCCGTGAGCGTCGTCGCTGAGCCCAGCTAGCCTATCTAGCCGGGCACTACCCTTCCCGCTCGCTCCGTTCTTCGCTAAGAACTCCGCCGTTGCTCTAGCGTATTCATGAGCATAGTCCTTCCAGCGACGGGCCGCGTTAGTTGCCCTCCCTTGGTCGATATTATTTGTGTATTTTTCAACCGTCCTGGGTGTGTGTGTGCTGTGTACCGTGCTGAATCAACCGCAACCGCTTGTGCCCAGATCGTGACGTGAGGAGGATACGAAAAGGGCAGAAGTACTCGTTGCGGTGGCCATGAACCTTTTGCCAAGTCTCCCTTTCAATGCACTTCACCACATCAATTTCCATTGCAGAATCATTTGGTTTTTGGTTGGTTCAGCCAGTTTTTTTTCTTCCTTCGGGTCCTTTAAAAAATCAGTTGAAGCTTGTTTTCCAATCTTCCGACTTTTGAGAATGATCAATTCGTATTTTTCCCCTTGGTTTTGCGAGGTTACCGGATCGCTATAAATCAATTTCTTGACATATGCAAAAAACAGCCGACAAAAACCGAACCATTTACGATATCTATCGGTTGGTGTGGCCATGACGGCTGACGTAATTTTTGTCTAACTAATGTCCCACTCTTAGGATTCAAAAATCTTCTCAGTATATTGTCGCATAACTTTCGCTTCCACAATATTTTTATCCAACGTCAATCTTTTTAAATGACTGAAATTTCATGACACTGGCTCTTGGCACTATCTAATGATCCAAAACATAAATTAATAAATAAATTGATTTTTAACATCAAGTATTCAAAACTTTGCCGACAAACATAATCTTTCGAATAATAAAATACCAGATTGTGTCTTGGATATCTTTGTAATTTAAAAGATAATGAAAAAAAAAATCAAATAGTTTCCAAAACCACACAAAATAAATACAAATAACTCTTTTCGGTGAAGATCATAGCATAAACAAGACAGTTCTATGTACTTGCTCAGTTGACAGTTTCCCACTGCGATTTAGAAATAATTGGCACGATCTGACCTGCTTTTCATGCCAATCGCTCAGCTTAAATCTCCAAACGTCGAGAAACAGCTGTTTGAATCGAAAATAGTTTTTAAATATATTGTTATTTTTTACTTATGTATTACAAATGACCATTGTACTTATTAAATAAACGTTTTTATTTCGGTTTTCAATTTCCAAATAGGTCGAAAAGCAAACAAAAAACACGATCCCATGATGGTGGGAGACTATGGTGTCGAAGAGTGGAAAGAAAATGGTGAGTATTGCCGAGCGTTTATAAATTTATATATAAAGAAAAATATGTACAATCGAACATTTCAGTTTGGTAAAGTTATTGAAATATGGTTTGCAACATACATTTCGGTGAATATTTCTTCTAAGATGTAAAGCAAATTGCTTATAGTAATACACATGATCGTTGGGTCTTTCCATTAAAGAACTAATAACACAAATCAGATTAACGCTTTCTATATAAATGGCAAACCAACAAACGAGTAAACAAAAAAAATCACTTTTCATCTAAAAGATAATAAAATGATACAAAATAGTCAAGACATCTGTTTATCTATTGGAGGTGAATTGTTGTAAAATATATGATTTGAAAATGGTTGGAAGCATGCTTTAATGTACCATTGTACACAAATCGAGTTTTTGGTAATATTTGGAACTTTTTCATATGAAGATATAAAAATATTTTACCTAACTAATACAATTTGAATATTGGATACTTATATGGTGCAACGATAAGGATGACTTAATTTTGTTTTTTAAATTATTGAAAATAAAACACAGGGTTGATGTCTTTGCTGTTATACGTCCGTCGAACACTTTTAGTGTGTTGTATTTTAAAGAACACTAAAACGCTAAACCTACCATGATTATTAGGCTTGACATGAAAAAAATGCTGCTGCAAAAACTGCAAACCATCGTTATCACTTAATCACGCACCGTTATGCTCAAATTCGTAACATCTGTGGCTTCCACCCACTTATCCTACCCGTTGGCCACACACTCCTCTGTGGTCGTACACATTTGATGTGCACATCATTTCGCACTCGAGCGCAAAATGGCATCAAAAACAGTTCTGTGTCAGTGAAATTAAAGCAAACAAAAAATTAAATAAAACGCTATTTGAACCAACAAATCAGGATCGGACATGAATCTACAAAACTTCCCGAAATTGATCACATCACTAATACACTAACAGAGAGAAGAAAAAAAAAACGACAATCATTCGGTGGTTAGGCATGTTGCACACGGTGCTGGTTCAGTTTGCGGTCATCGACAATCAATTTCTTTTCGCTGGGAGGTCGCTTCATCGCCCGTATGTTCCGCTCCATGCATCCAAATCCACAAAAACCCGGCCGTTCACGCTTCGCAAATAAATACCACAAACTCACATGGCATGGAATTGCATGTTTACGCGAATTCACTATTGCTCAAACAAAAAAATAAGATCGCTTCATGCTGCATCAAATCGACGGTCACAACCAGTAACTAAACATGCAAAATGAAATAAAAATGGAAACGAAAAATAAGTTTAAAAAAAACGGCTCGATTCACAACTAAACGATCAACTAACGAATAAACGGTCAATTCCCATAATGGAAAACACATAAAACTAGGAAATGCTCTACGCTTCGAACCGATGCAGCTTCCCCAGTACTCAAAAATCAGCAGGCAGTGCAGCCTGAGTGGCCATCGTCGCGTTCGTGGCATAAACCGCGTCGAAAATTTGAAACATTCAGCTGAAATTTACGAGTCAATTATCACTTCATTGTCAAGCCCAACAGCCAACACACTAAAGTGGCGCAGTTTTGTTTTCGGCCGCAAACGAACTTGTTGGCACATGCTCACGACAAAATCAATTTCCAACCAGCGAAGCCTTGCGAAACGGGCAGTAAAAAGAAGCATGTTACGATAGGCTCAATAAGCGTTGTAATTTTTTTTTTCTGTTTTCAAAACAGAAAACATGATAATGCCGTCGAAATCCAAAATCGGTGTGTGGAACGAACGTGTATTGGCGTTTTAAGTGGTTTTTATTGGTTTTGTGAGCAGCAATATCGTACTGGTGAAGCGTGAACCCGATAACCAACTGCAAATCGGTTGCTATTTGTGGTGTACGATTTATTACATCATGGGAAAATGTACTACGTGAAACCTAGGTCGCGTACTAATAAAACTTGTCTTTAAAAAAATAGAAAAGTATCAATTGTAACAATACTTATTTAAAATAGGATTTTAGTCAATTTTAAATACGGGGCATAATTAAACTAGTGTACCATTTCCAGCAAGCTTTTTGCTTTGCTATTAGTATTCTAGTATTTTTGCTTGCACCAAGTCCATGTTTTATTCTGCAATTAAAAGGTTCGATAAAGTTCGAATGAGGCCGATTTAAAACAATAAAAATCTTATAAAATTAAATTATAAATTAAATTAAAATTATAAAATCTTATAAAGCTATACCCTTTTACTAAAAGAATTAGGAATGAAGTAACCAACACTTAGATTAAAGTACATCTCCATTTGTGAAGAATTAATCACACCTATCTATCTCATCTACGTTGGTGTCCAAAGTACACTACAATCGCGAAGGAAAATAATTTAAGCACACTGTAGGAAGGGATCAGTTAAATCGTATCATTAGTTTTAATCAATGGCGATTTTGAACGAATCACAACAATACAAATTGAGTGCATCACGTGTAAAAAAGAGAATGGATTAAAAAACAAGCCATAACGTTATTCAATAACTGTTGGTCAACTGGAATTTAAAAGCCAAATTTAACTTAAGGACTACTAAAAAATCATAGCTATTTTAGTAGAAATAATTCACTTCAAGTTTTCAATGCAAACTTATGACCAACCATTTTCAATTCTGGATAACTTTTTATTTGTAGCCTTGTTTGTAAAGTTATAAAAAGGTAGACAAAAACCCTTTAGTATTGTTTGGTGCTATTTTATGATTTAACAACTGTTCACGCCTTGTTAGCAAGCCATGCCTGGCTTCTTTGATGAATGTTTCCTAACAATGAGTCCACCGTTACACACTATGACAGGATTATAGAACTGAAACCTAGTTTCCATTTTTGTACACCAATGCAAGAGTTCCTTTACAATGGTTGTTGATTAATGTCCGATGTAATACATACGTCACGCACCGCCAGTTACTGTGCACCACACTTGGTACGATGCCTGTTTTAATTGATTCTCAAACACTTAAGCAATCAACTCCAATCATAAACACCTCGCCAAAGCGGACATAAATTAACCCGATAATCAGATTATCACCGTATCATAATTAATCTCCTTTCCCGTGGCTACTGTGCGGCAGCCCTGACCGGTTAGAAAACTATGACTATTCAATTAGCCTCCAAACATAAAACACCAATTAGCACAGTGTAGCACCCTGGGGCGCGTGCCTGGCGGCTTCGAACTGCAAATCATGCCACGATTGCCACCACCGCGGAGGCCACTGCGAAAATGGTGGCCACTGCCCCCGAAATGCGACCGCAATTCTAGGTGCGTGAGGTATGCGTGTTCAATAAATCTTTGTAAACTCGTCTCGAACAGAGTATGTGTGAGGGTGTCTGTGTGCTTCGCACGCTTGTTAACAAATGGGCTTGAGAGTTCGAACCCCTTTTCCGGTAAGACGCAAAGTCAGTGCGTAAAGTAGGTGTGAGTCTCCACGGGTGGAGAAGCGACCGACGAGCACTTACTTCGACAGCCCGCAGGGTACACATTATTTGTCCAACTGTCCCCGGAAGGTAATTAATTACTGGGCCAGAATTGTCGGAAAGAATCCCCTGCCGGATTCCCTCTTTGACAGCTTCGATAGAGTTGGGTCATTGGCTGGGAACGGCCGAAGCGTGTCGTTACTAAGTCGTTCGGGTGCCTTTTTTTCCTGCTTCACAACTTCTTGCCTTCCGGCCGAAGACGAAAGCGGGGAGGAGAGGAGATGGATTCCGTGCTACGTTGAACGCAAAATACAATTAATTATGTTCGAGCGTGCCACAATTATTCGCACATTTATCAATGCAGCGGACGAGCAGCTGCGAATCGGTTCGAAGCGATTTGAAACTTCACCTTGTCAAAGCTCGGATTTTGCGTGCAAGGTGTAATTCAGTGTCAGCATCGTCTGATTAACTCTGCTCTACGTCGGTGGCATCGAGCGTCCTTGCAGCTGTTCGCTATCGAATTCTCCCGATGCAAATGTGCGATGCATCGTGAATTAATTGCGCACCATTTCATGCCCGCGCGTGGGACCCACACGATTAACAGCTCATCTTGCCTAATCTTCTCGTGACATCTGCGTTAATATGGCTTTTCTCGTTCTCTCTTCCTCTCTCTCTCCCTCTCTCACTCCCTTTGTCTACCGTCTCTTTGTAGGTCCCTCGATACGACATCCTCCCGGGGCGTTTCACAACGGTGCAGCGACACCCGGCCAGCGTGTTAGAACGGCAACCATCTCCTGCTGCATGTTCGTCCTGCTTCAGCTGCTCTCCACAACCCTTGCTACTCACCACCACTGTCATCATCGTCACCAGCCGAGATGAAAGTGAAATTCGAAACGCTCTATCCACCACAGACGTCGTCAAAGTAACCACGATCATATAATGCTTCCGAGTGGAATGCATCACGTAGCAGAAACGACAGCAAAGTGACTGACGGCGTGTTAAAGGCGTCAGGCAGGTTGGAAAGAAACGTATCACACTCCTTTAGCTAAAAAGTGGAGAGTTTTTTTTTTCAAAACGATTGCAAATCGTCAATAAAGTACGAAACGGATGCCAGAAGCGGGCGAACGAAAACCAAATCGTCCCTTACAAAGGGACATATGTTGCGAGAAGGTGTAGGTAATGGTAGGCATAAGGCAGAAGCATATTGTGGGTAAGTAGCTTCACAATGAGCAAGCAAAAGTCCCACGGTATCCTCGTGGGTCGTAGTGTTGATTATGAGCAAAAAAAAACGAATCGGTTAAGTTTAGTTTACTGATAAGCTTGCAAATTATAAGCGTCTCATATACTTTGGGATGAAGAGTAAAAAAAAACTTAGTCAGTAATACAGGTTCACACACAAGCAGTTATGGTACATATTGATTTTCACCCTACGGCTGGAGTTATAATTTTCGATTCCTATCATCCAAATTTCAGTAATGGATTGATTCTATAGCCGATGCATAATATAAAAATTCAAGACCTCTTGAACTTATTTTATTTTTTTTATAAGAAACCCCCAAATCAGTTATGCACAATCTGAAAATTTGTATTATTTTTGAAGATATTTTTTTACTTAAAATAATTTAAATTTAACACAACTTAAGAAATAAAATTTTAATCAGTTATACATAGTTACAGGTTGATTGAATTGAGTTTGACTACAATCCGGTTTAATAGAAAGATAAACAATTTAAAAAAATTCAAAATAGCTAATCAGGATCTCTATAATACACCAGTTTAAAACCTCAAATTAAAATTGGTTTATAATTAATTTATCGATTGCGACACTGAAATATATCTTCAAACTTTTATTGCCCATTTAAATTTATGTACTTGAATGAACAACTCCATTATTTACTTCAACTATAGTGTAAAGTAATTTGTATGCGACAAATCTAGGATTCGATCTAGAAATTTATTTTTTTGGTCGATGTCGAAAATCTTTCATGTACCATATCTGTAATGGGGAACCGTACATTCTAACGCTTCGTTCGCTACCACACAAAAAGTTTGACGAAGACGCCTGTACATACAATAATTTATTTAAGAGTAATATAGACGATGGTGAGTGTATTTCGCCCATTTCCCTCCGATCGAAACACGAAGGGTTATGACGTTCCGGTTCGCTCGTCCGTACGTTTGAAACGATGATGTTCAGTCGAAATTTGCGCATACATGCAACCATATGCACCTTGTAAGTGTGACGGTCAGCCACCGCACTGTGGTCAACGAAATGCATCGGGTCGTTCGCTCACTGCCTTCGCGCGCACATGCTTCAGTTGATGATTATTTAATTGATTTTACAGCCCCCAATTGGAAATTGTTATTTATAATCCAACGGGCCCATTTGTTCGAATTTCGATGCACTCACCACGCTCGAAACGTTCTTTCGATGGGAAATTGCATGCACCGTGAAGTACGCCGCCGCCTGCTACTCGAGCGAGTTGTCAACGCTTGAAGTTTTGCGCGATTACAGACTACTGTGAGTTGAAGTGAAGAGGGAAAGCTAATTTAAAAGCAATTAGATAAAAAGCGGTAGCGGGTTGATCGTGTGAAATTTTAGAACAAAATTGTGCACTCTATTTGTTAAGTGCATTGGTGGTCGAATTCGATGCGGTAGGTAAATTATTTTCGCTCGCAATATCTCGGTGGTCTATTAAAAACGAATTCTTCACTGTGACTGTAGGTCGTTCACGTAAGCGCATTGCCTATTTCGAATGTGAAATAATCAAATTATAATCAAACCCAGCACGGCTACACGGTACAGTATGCACAAGTGTGTCCCTTCAGAAAGTACTTACATTTTTGTGTACCGGATAGTAACCTCGTTTTCTACTTTCGATCCCACCGCTGTGGAAAATTAATTTCGTCTGTCATTTTGATGAACTCCGGCACAAAATGATGGATGCTAACCCGGGCCGACTCGCGGGTAGATTTTCCTTCTCAAGGGACAACGCGGCACGCTGTAGGTTTATGTATATGGCCCAGACGAAGCCACGGCAATGATTGATCACTCCATGGAAATGGCACTGCGGTGCGAATTCAATGGTGTACCAGTATGTCAGGACGGACAGGGAAACCACGAAGCGAAGCAAAGTAATCAAACATTTCACGGAAAACCTGGCAATCTCTGTCAATTGAGTTGCGGTTAAATCCGGCGAACTAATATTGGAGGAAAATCGATCCATGTTCCTTCCCGCCCGACCGTCGCGTTCGTCCTGGATGATACCGTAGACTGTTGACGAGTGCATGCAAGTATGCAAGCCTGAAGACACTGTACTTGTGCGATTTCAGCGAACAGGAAATGGCAATTCACGTGGCAAAATTTTCTTAAGAAACGCCAAAACCCGAACATGCTTACCTAAGCGCGAAAGTCACCGGCGCGGAGGGCAGATTAAGACATGAATAAATGATTCAGTGAAACAGTCGTGCATCGTGACGCTTCTATCAGGCCTTCGCTCGGAAGCCCTTTCGGTAACAAGTTCCTTCCCGCCCGCACCGCCGGTTTGTGCGAAAACACCGAACAGAGCCTCCTCGAGCGCTCGCAAGGAGTGTCGCCACCACATGCCAATAATGATGAAGCGAACAAACACACTGTGGAGATATGTTGGAAGAGGAAAGCTACTGAATGAAAAGTGCTTACGATTGCCCGTAAAATGGTAGAAGCGAAGAAAATATTCACGCCACGTGGATGCGAGGCCGGAAACGCTCCAAATGAAAACCAAATTATTTTCCCCACCCCACGCCTGTGCTTCGATCGGGGAAGTTTCTTCCACATTCGCTCGTTTGTTATTGCTGTGCGATTGCTATTTTTGCGGTTCGCCTCCAAGCAGCACGGCAGAATCTGATGCTTGAATACACATTCACATTCTTTGAGTGGGAATTTGGAACTGCTGCTGTTGCTGCTGCTACTGCCTTCGCTTCATCTTCAACGGAGTTTTGCATTTCAAATATTGATGATTTACGTTTGCGAGACGGGCGAACGCTCCGTGTGCCGCTCATTTGCGGTGAAGGACGTATTTACCTTTTGCTTGCCAGGAATTTGTTTCTTTTTGTTTGTGCTCTCGTTTTCGTTTTCCTTCATCCGGATTTTGCGATTCTCTCGCTGGCGCTGTTGTTAATACCAATGACGATAGAAATGTCAATCCTCGGGACGGGATCAGCCGACGGATTTTCGTTGCATAAGACCGACTGTTGAGCTGCGGAAGCGGGAGTGGATTTTTAAATCTGCCGAATGGCGTCGTCATCAGTTTGTGATCCGTAGGTGGGGAGGATTTTATTTTATGAATTTCTTTTTCAGCGGAAGTCGTTTTTGATTCCGGATTCAAGCGGTTCTAGGGTTTTAGGCAAGCAAATTCTAGCAAGGCAATCTGAATTCTAAACAAAACTATTGTCAAACTTTCAGCTTTCAGCATTCTGCAACCAAACGTCTTGAAAGAAAATACATTATTTTTGACATATTCTCAAAATTCACTCTGGACCTCAAACCACTATTTTTTATGTGAAATGGTCGATTTCATTGACAATTTTTACTTGAAATGATTTCAGTCATCTTTTGTGTTTACGAGTCCGAACGTCATAACTTGTGCACTTGTTAAATAAAAAGATCCTTTCTAGAAGTTCGTACTGGGGAAAGAACAGGGGATAAAACGATAAATGTAGAATGGAAGTAACTTTATTCCATTGCATTCATCCACTCGTGAAAGCTTGCGTTTGTAAATAGTGATCCGAACGTAAGGCGAATGGACATTAGCTTTGCGACTGGATGTGGTATATATAGTAAAATCGTAAAAAACTTAACAAAATTTGTGCAGGAATCAGTCAACGATGAACGCATAGAGTCGTAAACGGACAAAACGGTGTACAATAATAATAACAAGAGATAAAATAAGCTGTAACTTTAATTCATAGAGGCGAAACGCATGTATAAGGTGTAGTGTTGTGTAAATATTGCTGCTTAGACAAAGGAAACATGAAACGAACAAACAAAACACACTGATAAGGAAAACAAAACTAGCGAAACATTCATTCAAGCATCCTAGTGGAAACCAATATGGACAGCCTCAAACCTTCTATAGACAATGAAAGGCGTCGATGCAACAGCGCTGTTTTGAAGATATCAAAACGAAGAGCAAACGCTGTGGAGTATATAATAAACACAATCGAAAAGAGAATGACAGAGAGATGGAAGGATAGAATGTATAAGTGAACATAAAGCTGCTGTTAAAACAGAAGATGTGCAAAGGAAGAGCCAAGAAAGGATACAACAAATGGAATAAAGTTGAAACAACCAAACTTTGAACGAAAAAGTGAGATGGTTATATTTTCTCTTTTATGTTGGCGTGGCCCTGGCGCAGTTGAGAACATTCAGTGTCGTTTTAATGCACTCACTAAGGACGCTTTAGGACTGCTTCAACATCGCCAATCCGAGGAGATATACGTCTAACGATGGGAAAGCTGATGATACAGATAGACGAGACACCCAAAGGCAGCGAGACTTATTTTGTGCCCGCGGGAAAACCGGTTGATGTGTTAATGCATGCTCAACGAGGTAAACTACGCGCTGAAGAGGTCTACTTCTTCGTGTTTCGTGACTCATGGAAGTGGCTGAGCAGGTATTCGCGGTATGCTTCTCATATGAATATCACGGCCTACTGCAAGAGCTATGTTCTCATCAAAGCGTGCTCTGGTTTGATAGTGAAGAGGTAACAACTGGTCAAACCAGGTGCTATGCGAAAACAGAAACGACGGCAGCATCGGGAAATGTTGGAGATTCCGATCCCGAACTCATTCTCATCGTTTGAAACGCAGCAGGAAATACAAGCACTAGAGCAATACCATTCCAAGACGTGTGCAGCAGAAGAGAAGGTAACTATCATGAATTTAACTCTCTCTCTCTCTCTCTTTTATTTTTTTGTTTCTCTCTCTCTCACACACACATATATAAAACCAAGTACATTGCTAAAAACGTTGTAATTTCTCATAACAACTCAGTGGCACTTGACGGTGAACCAGAAAATCCAAGTTCCATTTAAAGGTAAGGAGCACTTCAAGGCAACGACTACTACTGATTTTTTGCTTACCTTTGCGCTGATTTTTATAACACACAGACACTTGTGCACCCCTTTTTGAACATTTCGCATTACAACTGTTTGTATTACGATGGAACTGTTTTCACATCATATTCCCTGGACTGACTAGGCTAGGGGATTATCACGTTTACAGTAAGGCAATTTCGGCATATATTCGAACACTAGCTGTATTCCACCATTCGTACGGTGTTTTTTTATTTTATTATTTTATTTTTTTATTGAAATATAATTATGTGTTCGGAATGAACGAAGGTTGAGACCTTGCTTGTTTGGTTTACATACAAAGACTAACTTTATTTCCGTTAAATGTAACAAATTTATAGGAAGGTAGGTATGAGAAAAGGGGTACGCACTAGAAGATAAGGGGTGTGTAGGTACGCATTTGTGC